>BLSH010068911.1:285534-306958 GCA_018402905.1 Glandirana rugosa | reverse complement strand
TAGGCAGATGGACGTGCGGAGGACCTCGAAGCGATGTAGTAGCCACTAGGAGGTCGGGAGCACGGTAGGGCGTGAGAACCCGGAGACAGGGGTGATGGTCCCCAGGAACTTAGCCCACGCGTTCTCGCCAACAAGGGACGTGTTCTGTCTGAGGTGGCAGTCCATGCACTGTCTTTGCTCGTCGGTACTGACTCAGACGCGTCCCTTGGGCGAGGCGGTACCTACTGAACACACGTGTGGAACGGCCAGACTGGGTTCGGCAGTTCTTGGAGGTCCTTCCTATGTGGGCCGACCTTCTCGCCCACGTCCTTGAAAGGTGGCGAGGCTGGTGGCCACGAAGGCGCCGGGCGTGGTAACAAGAGGCCCAAGAGTGCGGGATGGCACGAGGGCTGGAGGATCACCGATGATGTAGCGAAGCTCCAGGAGGCGTGCAGGTAGACGGATGGTCGTTCAGGCAGGGTCGGCAACGAGCAGGCAAGAAGGTACAAAGGATCAGGCAAAAGAGTAGTCAGAGTCCAAGCAAGGTTCGATACACGGGCGGGCAGCGAAGGTACACAGGAGCAGACAATCGGATGGTCAAGGGTAGCCGGGGTCGGAGCAGTAGGCAGACAACAGGTCGGGACAAGCCGGGTCAAACAGGAGGCAGATCAACGCAGGAACAGGTATCAGAGGCTGGGGCTCACAGGTCGGGAACGCTGTAGAACGAGCAGCACTTGTCTCCAGGGCCTCCAGGTTTAAATAGGCCCGTTTGGCGCCGTTTCCGGCGCGTGCGCGCACGCGGGCGCGCGCAGGCGCGCGTGAACGCGCACGGGAGCGCGCGCCACCGCGGAAAACGTCCAAAACAGCAAATTTTGTTCCTTTTCCTAACACCAGGCCTCCCCTATTGATATGTCAATGAACATGTTGGACTGGTTTGTGAAGCTCAGGACGGGTGTCAGGAACGGTTTCACCTGCTGGTGGCACTGTAGCTCCCAGACCTGTGGGCTGCAGTTCCGGTGTCCACCAGCAGGTGTCCCTCAGAAGTCAGGTGCTGACATCATCCCCTGCAATCAGGCATCACCTGATGCTGATTGTAGGAAGCATATTTAAACCTGGGAAATACTGCGATTCTTTGTCTTGGTATTTTCTCCTTGTGCCTCTGACCTGTGTTCCTGTGTTCCTGAAGCCTGCATCCCGTCTCCTGTTCCTGGACTCTGATCCTGATCCTGCAGCCTGATCCCTTCCTACCCACTCAGTCCATCTCCAGATTCCCTTTCCCTGTCCTGTCTTGTTCCCAGCTCCCCCCCTGCTTGATCTCCCGTGTATGACCCTGGCTTGGTACAATTACAATTTGGTTATTCCTTGCTCTGTACTGATCTGATTTAGTCTGTCATTTATTCTGTGTTCACTGTTGGTTTATTCACTGGTTTTGTTATACCATTCACTATATTGGAGGTGCATTTTCTTTGTTATTCATTTATATTATAAAATATCATATTATTTACATTTTACCTGCATTTGGTACACTCTGTTGCAGTCCACACATTTCTGGTCACACCGGTCCCTGACAACGGGAAATGATGCTATATGAAATTATATAGTCAGAACGTGGGGGAGGGAAAAGGACAAGCCATGTGTTGGAAGACAAAGGAGCAGTTGTTTGCAGGACTCTAAAATGACATAGCACCAAGGAACGTCTGTGCCAGAAGAAAGTTCACCTATGGACACTTTTGCCTGATCTCCTACAATCACTGGAGAGTAAGCCTAGGCTCCTGGGTGCTTATGGAGATTGTGAAGCTGCTGTAAACTGAGCTAAGTAACGTTTTAGCATCTTCCTATTGTATGCAGTTTGCTCATTGTATGTACACTATATCTCTCAGCCTTGTACTGTATTCCTATAACTCTAATAGTTAGTATTTACAGAATGTTTTTGTAAAAGCACATTAATACACTACAGAGGTCTAAGCTTCCTTGCTTTTAATGCAAAGTGACCTTTATAGATGTAAAGCAAAACTTCCTCAGGATTATTGTAAAAAAAATAAACATGATATGAATACCTTACATAAATAACATCAAAAGTTATTTGTGGAAGGTATTTGTATCATGTTTTGTTTTTCTCTACACTAGCCCTGAGGAAGGGGGAGGCATTTCCTCTGAAACACTTTGGCTCCTTTTAACGATTTGGACATAAACGTCTTAAGTGGCATAAACGTTTGTACTGGGCACTCCTCAACATCCACCCCAAAGCTGGATATCCACCATACACCTTCTTTTGAGACCAAGAGAGAGGTAGCAGCCGAAGACTGGCACAAGGTCTAGTCTACACTGTTCATTCACTGTCTCTCAGCAATTTTGAAGGATGTTTGACTCTAGCTAAAACCCTTAAAGTGGACCTTAACTTTAAAAGGTAAGTTTGGTTTTAACTAGAGTTGAGCGAACCCGAACTGTAAAGTTCGGGTCCGTACCGAACTTTGGGGTGTCCGTGACCCGGATCCGAATCCAGACATTTGAAAAAAAGTTTGGGTTTGGGTTCTGGGTTCGTGTATTTGATCACACATGTTGAATAGCTGCAGGGCAGCCAATCAACAAGCGTTTCACTGGTTTGCCCTTAGAAGCCATCACAGCCATGCCTACTAATGGCATGGCTGTGATTGGCCAGTGCATCATGTGACTCAGCCTCTGTATAAGCTGGAATCACGTAGTGCTGCATGTCACATGCTCTCAGGCTAGTCTAGGGAGAGGATGCTGCCAGCGCTGTGAGGGACAGATTGCAGATATTAATAACATCTAATCCTGTATTACGGAACGATCTGATTGTGGACTAGGTAGAGATTACTACTACTGCTTTGAGGGACAGATTGCAGATCTCATCCTGCATTACAGAACGATCTGATTCTGGACTAGGTAGAGTCTACTGCTTTGAGGGATAGATTGCAGATCTCATCCTGCATTACAGAACGATCTGATTCTGGACTAGGTAGAGTCTACTGCTGTAAGGGACAGATTATTGTTCTAAAATCATCACCTACTCCTATAGGGTCAGGTTCCCGCTGTTGCTGTAAGGGACAGATTATTGTTCTAAAATCATCGCCTACTCCTATAGGGTCAGGTTCCTGCTGTTGCTGTAAGGGACAGATTATTGTTCTAAAATCATCGCCTACTCCTATAGGGTCAGGTTCCTGCTGTTGATGTAAGGGACAAATTATTGTTCTAAAATCATCACCTACTCCTATAGGGTCAGGTTCCTGCTGTTGCTGTAAGGGACAGATTATTGTTCTAAAATCATCGCCTACTCCTATAGGGTCAGGTTCCTGCTGTAAGGGACAGATTATTGTTCTAGAATCATCACCTACACTGCCACGGTCACGGCCTAGTCAACCTCTAGGCTCCTACTCCACATCCACCCCCCTTCCCATTTTTATTTTTTTTATTGATTTTAAGTTATTTTCCCTATCCCCATTTTTTTTAGGGCACTTGTCCTACTCTTACCCCCATTTTACTTCCTTAGTAAAACTTGCCAGTGTCAGGGACCGAAAGATCGTTAAAGAACTGGCCCGGGTAAGCCGTGATTGCCCTGGATCCCTGCACAGATGAGTGTCCTTTGTTTTAAAGTCAGAATCTACAGTATTTTCGTTTAAGACTAGAGTTGAGTGAGCCCGTGGATGTTCGGGTTCGGTGGGTTTGGCCGAACTTTGGAAAAAAGTCTGGGTTCGGTACCGAACTTGACCCGAACTTTACCCCGAACCCCATTGAATTCAATGGGGATCCAAACTTTTCGGCACAAAAATGACTGTAAAAGAGTCCTGGTAAGTGCTAGAGGGTTGCAAAATGATTTTAGAACAAAACAGCAGGAACCTGACCCTATAGAACTAGAAGATGATTTTAGAACAAAAATCTGTCCCTCTAAGCAGTAGACTCTACCTAGTCCAATTAGATCGTTCTGTAATGCAGGATGAGATCTGCAATCTGTCCCTAAAAGCAGTAGTAGTAGTAATCTCTACCTATCAATCTATCTGCAATCTGTCCCTCACAGCACCAGCAGCATCCTCTCCCTACACTACACAGAGAGCATGTGACATGCAGCACTAAGTGACTCCAGCTTATAAAGAGGCTGGGTCACATGATGCACTGGCCAATCCCAGCCATGCCATTAGTAGGCATGGCTGTGATGGCTTCTAAGTGAAAACCAGTGAAACGCTTGTTGATTGGCTGCCCTGCAGCTATTCAACATGCGTGATCAAATACCCGAACCCAGAACTTGAACCCAAACTTTTTTTCAAATGTCTGGGTTCGAACACCCCAAAGTTCGGTACGAACCCGAACTTTACAGTTCGGGTTTTCTCAACTTTATTTAAGACTGAATATCCTCTTTAAACTGGAAGTCCACCTTTCCAGAAAATCTGTAAGGTGACCTTACACTGCACCCCCTCCCCATCTCACCTGGTCCCGCTATACCAGATGCTGTGATCCCCCGCTGTCTGACACCGCAAAACTGCTTCACTGGTCCAGGGATTTAAATTCCTGGTAGCATTCTCTCCTCGCAGTGCTGACAGTACAGGCTAGAAAGCTTCTGATTGGTCAACGGTGTTAATATGACAGTGCTGACTAATTAGATCCTTGTAGTCCATACTGGCTAAGCAATACAGACATGAGATGAAGCCACAGGGGTTTCAAATCCCCAGACCAATGAAGTGGCTTCTCGGTGTCTGAAACCAAGGGATTGTGGCAGTCTGATACAGCGGGACTGGGTGGGATGGGGAGGGGGTCCAGTATAAGGTCACCTTACAAATTTTCTGTAAAGGTGAACTTACACTTTAAGCACCGACATTCCACTTATATTGGTCCAGTGCTACCACACACACCAACCTAAATGCTGCTGGGAGTAGACATGTGCATGACGAAAAAATGTGTTTCGGTTCGTTTAGATTTTTTAACCACTTTACAACCAGCCCATAGCCGATTGATGGCTACAGGGCGGTATGTTAATTCTGGGAGGACGTACAGTGACGTCGTCCCAGAATCGCGCTCCGGTGTGGCTCCTGGAGCACGCACCTGGGTGTATCTGTGATCACCGGGTCTGGGAGACCCAGCGCATCACAGATCGCCCTTTACCATGCGATCGCTCCATGAAATGATGGAGCGATCAGATGTAAACAAGCCGGCGTAAGTCCGGCTTGTCTCTCCCCTCTCCGCACCGATTGGTGCAATGTGAGAGGAGAGGGGGAGAGATCAGATGCAGCAGCGCTGTGGGCAGGATCTGTAGTGCCCACAGCGCTGCAATGTGTCAGTCTGCACTCACCCCATCCATCCATCCATGCTCAGTCATCCATCCTCATCCATGCTCACCCATCCAGCCATACTCGGCCATCCATTCTCAGTCATCCATGTTCAGCCATCCATGCTCAGTCATCCCCATGCATGCTAAGTCTTCCCCATCCGTGCTCAGTCATCCCCATCCATGCTCAGCCATCCCATCTGTGCTCAGTCATCCCTATCTGTACTCAGCCACCCCATCCGTGCTCAGTCACCCCGTCCATGCTCAGTCATCCCCATCCATGCTCAGCCATCCCCATCTGTGCTCAGTCATCCCCATCCATGCTTAGCCATTCCATCCGTGCTCAGTCATCCCCATCTGTGCTCAGCCATTCCCATCCGTGATCAGCCATCCCATCCATTCTCAGTCATCCTCATACGTGCTCAGTCATCCCCATATGTGCTCAGTCGTCTCCATCCATGCTCAGCCATCCCCATCCATGCTCAGCCATCCCCATCCATGCTCAGTCATCCCCATACATTCTCAGCCATCCCTATCCATTCTCAGTCATTCCCATTCATTCTCAGCTATCCCCACCCATGCTCAGTCATCCCCATCCGTGCTCAGTCATCCCCATCTATGCTCAGTCATCCCCATCCATGCTCAGTCATCCCCATCTGTGCTCAGCCATTCAATCCGTGCTCAGCCATCCCCATCCATGGTTCATTTATGCCTCATTCATGCTCATTCATGCCACATCAGTTCTCATCCATACCACATTCATGCCACTACAATGCCCATCAGTGCCACTACAGTGCTCATCCATGCCACCACAGTGCCTCACAATAGTGTAATAGGTAGTCAAATTAGATTTGAAATTTATGCCTATAGAACACTTGACGGTGCTTCCTGCATGTTGGGCCACTGTATGTGGCCAGGCTGGGGAAAAGTCTCACACATGTGGTATCCCCATACTCAGGAGGAGTAGCAGAATGTATTTCAGGGTGTAATTTTTGCTATGTACATGATAGGCTTTAGAAATATTGTATAAATGTTCAATTCGATAAATTTTGAATCGGTCAAAACAAAAATGTTATTTTTTTTGATTTGAATGTGGCAAAGTGAACAAACAAAATTAAAATCTTCACCAAACTATTACAATGACTCTTTAAATCGCCTTTGGCTCAACAAAAACAGCGTCATTTCAAAATGGTACTCTTATAACAGTTCCAGTTTGAATGGAATTCGATGTAAAATTTGATTCAAATTTCAATTAGAATTTCTGAAATTTGGACGAATTTGGTTTGGTTATTCTGAGCTTTTGGTAAACTTTGTTTACATTGTAATTCGGGTATTAGGATATATCCGAATCTTTAAATAATGAAAAATGTGTCTGAACATTAATTCGGAACGAAACAAACCACACATGTCTAGCTGGGAGTAGTGGTCAGGCAATTACATGGTGCTGCTTCCTGCAGTATTCTGCTGTAAGTCCAGTATGGCTTGAGAACATGGCTCCAGGTGGGGCCTCTTAGCATCTCAGGGTGTCATTCAACCCCCCCAAAGAGCACCAACGTTAGGTCATGGAGTCTAAGCCTAGAGAGGATAGTGAAAAGCTAGGGTGAGCATTCCTTATCTTTCTTCTTACATAAATCAGCAAAACTGGAGAAAGACTTTAAATACAGAAAACTCAGTTTTAACAACTTCTAGGTAAGACAGTTTGGACAACATCAGTGAAATACATTCCGGTCACAGCGTCTCTGCTGCAGGCGTGTTTTTATTTAAGGAAATAAGGCGGTTGTTTTTCAATTTGTCTTTTTTGTGTCCTTGCTTACAGTACCTACATGAATATTAATTTGGATGATAATCAAAATTCTAATTCACCTCAGTCACGGCTCTCCCATATCAAACAAGCTCACATCAAGAATATAGTTTATTTCAAATACAAACCAGGCCGGTGGGAAATGACATGGAATAATTTGAATGGCTTCAAAGAGATCCATTGTTTTAAGAGAGGGATTTTTTTTGTGTTTTTGGATGACGAATTGTTTTCTTGCCTTTGTGTTGAAGCTTTGGGTGAGGTTTGCAGGGACATAGAAAGGAAATTAAAGAATAAAATAAAATGAAAATAAAACATTCAACATCTATTGTATGTTCGCCTATTAATGCATGTTTTTATGAATATGATGATACTGTATTTTTTTCTTGCATATGTGCATCTGGTCAAATTAGGGCACTGGTACAAGTTTTTCACTTTAAGAGAGAATATTTTCACTTATTAATTTAGCGCAACTATTTTACGTTTTAGATTTCTTTCCATGACATATTATCACATGGTTTGTTGCAGCTCCTTTTTTGGATACTTTAGCGCAATATTTTCAGTTTATTTAAATGTAAGCTGTACATAGAGCAGAAGTCTCCTACTTTATCTGCATATCCACGATATTGAAAAGTTTGTAATAAAGGTGTGTCTGAAGTACAGGTATGCTGGTTATCAGTTTGTACAATTTGGAAAACATATAGGGCCTGCTAGACTATTGGTGGTGCACCATTAACCACTTCCGTACCGCAGGACGTCATATGACGTCCTTGGGTTTGAGTGGTGATATCTGAATGGTGGGTGCAGCTGCAGGCACCATTCAGATACCGTTTTTTTCAGCAGGCGATTCCCTGCAAGATAAAAGTGATCTTAGCGGCGGATTTGCCGCAAGATCACTTTTTTCAGCGGCGGGAGAGGTACCCCCCCTCCCGCCGCTTTCCGGTCATCTCCGCCGCTTACCGGACCCGCCGGCAGCAGCGGAGATGATCCGATCCTCTCCCCCAGTGTCTGTGAGCCGAGTGAGCACGGCCGGTGGAAATGACGTCAGAAATGACGTCTTCCCAACGGTCTTAAAGGGCCTGATTTTTTTTTTCTTCTGTCACTTTTTTCAGATTTTTTGTTTTTTTTTTGCATTTTAGTCTAAATATGAGATCTGAGGACTTTTTGCCCCCGGATCTCATATTTAAGAGGACCTGTCATGCTTTTTTCTATTACAAGGAATGTTTACATTTCTTGTAATAGGAATAAAAGTGATCATATTTTTTTTTTTTTAAAGAACAGTGTAAAAATAAAAAGTAAAAAGCAAAATAAATAATTAAAAAAAAAAAAAAAAATTAAAGCGCTCCGTCCCGCCGAGCTCGCGCGCAGAAGCGAACGCATACGTAAGTCCCGCCCCACATATGAAAACGATGTTCAAACCACACATGTGAGGTATCGCCGCGATCGTTAGAGCGAGAGCAACAATTCTAGCTCTAGACCTCCTCTGTAACGCAAAACTGCTAACCTGTAACATTTTTTAAATGTCGCAAATGGAGATTTTTAATTTGCAAAGTTTATCGCCGTTCCGCGAGCGGACGCAATTTTGAAGCATGACATGTTGGGTATCATTTTACTCGGCGTAACATTATCTTTCACAATATGGGAAAAAATTGGCCTAACTTTACTGTTTTCTTATTTTTTAACTAAAAAAAATGAATTTATTAAAAAAAAAGCACGCTTGTAAGACCGCTGCGCAAATACAGTGTGACATAAATTTTTTCAATGACCGCCATTTTATTCTCTAGGGTGTTAGGAAAAAAATATATAATGTTTGGGGGTTCTAAGTAATTTTATAGCAAAAAAAACTGTTTTTAACTGGTAAGCACCGAACTCAAGAAACAGGCTTGGTATTGAAGTGGTTAAAGTAGGTTGCATCATTTATACTAGTGTGCCTCATAAACAATGAATTGCAGCACCATTGGAACGTGACATGTGTTACATATTGGAAAATAACGGCAAGTTGCATGAATGTCGCAATTTGTGTGCCATATAATTGAAAAGGTTGCACAGTATTTATGTACATAGAATAGACGTATTAGTATGCCAAGCATTAGGTGGTGCAGGGCTCATACAACATTGTGGCCGTCTACACACAGGCACCAACTCTCTGTTGCATAAACATGAATGAGAAGGGTAAAAGATGGCTTCAGCTCCTGTTCTCCACCTCTAGGGGACTCCTCAGGCATGTTTTGCGTTCTTAGAGGCTATATAAGTAACCTCCCTGGTGGTTTTCTTGAGTGTGTCTCGGGGTGAATTTCCATTACGAATAGCGGTAACCCCCGAGCCACACTCGGGATCGCATTGCTGTATCCAGGCAGTGTTACTTACCTTGTCCCCTGGATCCAGTGATGTCCCCCCGCTGTGTCTGGGGACTGTGCCCTCCGCCCAATGCCTCTGTGTGCCGGGCTCCGTTCCCTGTGAGCGCCGCATCACATGGCGGGGCGGAGCCCGGTGGAAAATTCAAAAAGTGAAACACACATAACACATACAGTACACTGTAATATGTAAGAATACATTACTGTATGAAATCATTTCACATCCCCTTTGTCCCTAGTGGTTTGCCCAGAGCCCTGCATGCACTTTTATATTATCTAAGCCATTCTTTCTGCCTGGAAACTTGAGAATGTCCATGGCAACCAAAAAGTGTCCCTTTATGTCAAAAGCCGTTTTTGATCAGTTAGAAAACAGCGATAGTAAATAAGAATCATTTGCAGAATTGAGTGATCCTGATTTATGGGGAAATTTATCATCAGACACTGCAAGTGACGACAGCAACAATTCTACAACTGAACAAATTTCAGTGTTTGTGATTTGATTACATTATTGAATACATTTTATTATTATTATATTATTATTTTCGATAATTATTTATAGTTATTTATTGTATTATCATTTTTTTCATATATATTATAATTTATGATTTTGTTATTTCAAACTTTATCATACCCGGGATGTCTACTAAACTCTTGTTTTAAGTGAGTTATTCCTAAAAATTACAGGCCTACAATATAAAACGCCAAATTTCTATGTGAAAAAATGTACCGCTTTGAGACGCAAAAATCTGACAATCATACCGCCAGGGGGGTTAAGCCCCAAAAAGGGTGAAATGCGCCGCAGGAGTTTTCTACAGGGAGAGAACAGGAGCTGAAGCCATCTTTTACCCATCTCATTCACATTTATGCAGCAGGGAGTCAGTGCCTGTGTGCAGACGACCACCATCTTGTTGAAGTCTCAAGAAAGGAAGGGTAAACCCTAGAAGTCGCATATCTATGGTGTCCTACTGCAATGAATAGAGTGGCAACCTCAGCCTGGACTCTGACTAGGCCATGCCCCCAACGTGTTTCACTCCGCCACCCCCGAAGCTTAGTTATGGGGATATTGTTGACGTCTACTAGAGCCTGACAAGCCAATCCTGTCCACCTTTCACCAGTCTATTCACGTGTTGATCCAACTGACAGGGTTTTGGGGCATTCAAGCGGTACTATTTTCATTGTTTTGGGCTACATGTGCAGGGCTCATAGTTACAGTATATTGATGTTTTGTTTAACCACTTCAGCTCCCGAAGGATTTCCCGCTTTAGGACCAGAGCACTTTTTGCGATTCGGCACTGCATCGTTTTAACTGATAATTGCGCGGTCGTGCGATGTTACACCCAAACAAAATTTGCATCCTTTCTTTCTCACAAATAGAGCTTTCTTTTGGTGGTTTTTGATCACCTCTGCGTCATTTCTGATCACCGCTATAAACAAAAAAAGCGATAATTTTGCAAAAAAATACCTATTTCTTTCTTTTTTGCTAAAATACAAATCCCCAAAAAAAAAATAAAAAAACAAATGTATTCATCGGTTTTGGCCGATTTATATTCTTCCTTATATTTTTGGTAAAGAAAAACACAATCGGCTTTTATTGATTGGTTTGCTCAAAAGTTGCCGCATTTATAAACCATGAGAATTCATTTCTGGAGTTTTCTTCAATTTTTTTTTTACTGATAATGGCAGCGATCTGCAATGTTTATTGGGACTGTGATATTGGGACGGACATGTCGGACATTTTTGACACTTTTTTGGGACCAATAACATTTATAGAGTGATCAGAAATGTAAATGTCCACTGATTACTGTATAAATGTCATTGGCAGTGAAGGGGTTAACCCGGGGGTGCTCTAGGGGTTAACTGTGTTCCCTAGGTGTGTTCTAACTGTCAGGGGGTTGGGCTGCCAGGAGCATGAGAGTTCTAACTGATCCCAGTGACAGGGATCAGTAGATCTCTGTCATGTTGCCTGACAGCGCGGGGAACCACCGTGTTTACATTGGCAGTTCCCCGTTTTTCAGCTGTGGCCAGCAATCGCGGCTCGCAGGCGGAGATCCGGTCCGCCCGAGCCACGGGCACACTCCTGCAGAGTGCAGCGGGCATGAGAGCGCGAGCCGCCATTTATAGACGGCGATTTGCAAAACAGCGCCACTCTGCAGCAGTACATGTTTGCATTGGGAACCGGTTAGATGCCTCATTAATATATCTCCTTAGTATGGTCACCTGCTGACCTGGCATCATCCACAGGCAGCTTAAAGTGGTTGTAAAGTCAGAAGGTTTTTTACTTTAAAGCGGAGTTCCACCCAAAAATGGAAATTCCGCAGATCGGATTCCTACCCCCCTTCCAGTGCCACATTTGGCACCTTTTAGGGGGGATGGGGGAGCGTATACCTGTCAAAACTAGGTATCCGCTCCAACTTCCGGGTAAGATCTTGTTCGGCAATCTACAGAATGTCCAGCCCTCCACCTCCCCCCCTGCTGCCTTCTGGGAGACACACAGGTCCCAGAAGACAGCAGGGACCATTCAGAAAGCGCAGCTTGACTTGCACATGCACAATAGGAAACAGGCTGTGAAGCCACAAGGCTTCACTTCCTGTTTCCCTTAGTAAAGATGCCTGCAGCCAGGCTTCGGGTTCCAACATCGTGGGCTCCCAGGACAGGTAAGTGTCCTTATATTAAAAGTCAGCAGCCACAGTATTTGTAGCTGCTGACTTTTATTTTATTTTTCACCCAAGCAAAATCCATTCTGTGCAAGAAGATAAAAAGCCTTCTGTTTGCAGCAGCCCCCCTCAGCCCCCTAATTACTTACCTGAGGGGCATCTAGCTCCAGCGATGTTGTAGGAATGTCTCGGCCACCCGGGACTCCACTCCTGATTGGCTGGGCCAGCAATGCGGTGCCATTGGCTCTTGCTGCTGTCAATAAAAGTCAGTCAGCCAATGAGAATAGAAAGGGGGTGGGGCTGCGCCACAGCTCCATGTCTGAATGGACACAGGGAGCTGTGACTATGCTTGGGGGGCCCATAGCAAGCTGCTTGCTGTGGGGGCACCCAACAGGAGGGAGGGGCCAGGAGAGCCGAAGAGGGACTTGAGAAGAGGAGGATCCGGGTTGCTCTGTACAGAGGAGGGAATTATAACTTGTTTGTTATTTTCATTAAGACACACCCTGAATCCATTGCAATTTCACTTCAGCTAATTCCAGCACTGTCTATTTGCTTTTAGTAAATCAGCCACAATGCCTTTTCTAAGCCCTGTCTGTGCAAAGCAGTAACACTCACTGGGGGAACATGAAAGAAACAGGGAGGTTCTAGCTAAGTCTGAACTAACTAGCACTAAACAGGAGGGGGGAAGAGCAAAAAACCAAATCACATAGTAAACAAGAACTGGTGGCCCTAAACTACCACTACATTTCAGCATGCTACTGAACAATAATAACTAAATGCAATTCAATACAACACAGAAAAAATACATAGTGGGCCAGGACAATAGCAATGATGTATAATGACATATTATTGCAATGTGTTTGTACTCCTTTTGTATTGAATTGAATGGCGATAGTATGGTTACACTACTTCACATATATCCTTCTTATTTGCTATTCCACTAGCGCCTGGCTCTTCTTTTGAGTTCAGAAATGGCATTTCATGAAATCTTCAACATTGATTTTTCTGCCATTAGTAAAAATTGTTTCCGTGAAAGCAAACAATTTTTTTCTTAAACTCAGCACTTTATTTTCAGACCACAGAAGCTACTCACCTTATAGACACTTCGGGTGCACCTATTACAGTCACTGCAACATAATATATAATAGACTTCACACATAATGTTCCTGTTGCAATTTCTCATTCTGTGGCACCCAAATTATTTAAGATCCATATTATACTGTCAGTAGAGTGAGTGTAGGGGTTATTCATGAGTAGGGATGAGCTGAATGTTATCAGAAAATGTACTATTCAGCAAAATCACCAATTTCGGTAAAGTAGACTTTTAACTTTGCTTAATGTGTTACCTAATTGAAATGTACTTGAAGGAAGAAAGTAGATCTATTTTTTTTTTATTTCGTTTTCGGGTCGTGTATTCAGGATAGTATAGTTTATTTCATTTAGCGTTCTTTGTATTTGTGTTTCCTTTCCTTTTTTGTATATGGTCTTTGAGATTTGCTACTTGAATTTTTTTTTTATTATACTATTTTGCTGTCTGCTGGTTTATTCCTGAAAAAAAAAAAAGTAAAATAATTACGCACATTAGGATTTATTTTAGGGTTTATCTTTGGCACACAAAAGACCAAGAATAGTGCAATTGCCTCTGGTCAGCATAAACAGTAGCAATGCCTAATGAAGGCATTGCTAGGTCTAGACCATTGGATGACCAAACCAGCGATAATAGCATTAACAATGCAAAGCAGTTATAGAAGGGTAGGGACAATTTGTTTTTGTGAGAGTGGAGGTCTTTAGCTTTTTTATCTTCTGCTGGCTAATGTTGGGGCCCTTTGGATAACCTTTGGTGCACTAGATGCAGTCTTTAAGTCCTGCTGGTAGTGGAAGATTCAGCTCAAATATATAGTAATATATTCAGGCTCTAGAGTGGGTGTATGGCAGACCTGTGATATGATTGCACCCCAGGATTGCGATAACGAGTAGATGACTGTAATGACAACTTGTGGTACTTGATTATGAGTGGATGGCATACAGTATCCTGTCCTCAGTGATCTGTCTGTTAGCAAAAATGTGGATGAACCAGTGGCTAGCTCACCAACTCCTCATTAAGACAGCAAAGTCTTGCGTTGGAAGGGGTCCATTCTTTCACTGGTACCAATGTGGCAGCGTTTGGAAAGTTGGTCCAGTGGGTCTGTCAGATGTGCTGGACTCATGGCAGCAACCTTGCTATGCAGGTCTGGCCCTACCATGGGTCCCAGTGGGTCCATCAGACCCAGGCAGCACTTTGAGAAGGGCAGTAAATTGAACCACCGCCACCTCTCCTTCTCTTCTATTTACCCAGCAAATTGATGACCAAGATTTTTTTTCCTAGCAGTTTTCTGTGTCATGATGACAACTGCCCCCCTGGGCTCCTCTGCCTGCCCCTATACTACCCTAGCCCATCCCTATACTGCCCTAGCCCGCCCCTATACTACCCTAGCTCACCCCTATACTACCCTAACCCACCCCTATAATGCCAAAGCCTGTCTCTATACTACTCTAGCCTGCCCCTATACTACCCTAGCCCGCCCCTTGGAATTGAACATAATGGTATGTCATATAATTTTGCATATAGACAAGGTGCTGTTGCATGTAAATCTGACTTCTTGATAAATTAAATTCTAGTTTTAATTATCATGATATAAAATAATGGCTGTGGGGCCTTTTGGTGGGCGTAATTTTTTTTGGGGGGGGGGTTGGGGGCAGCATTTCATTCTTGGACCCAGGCAGCACAATGTCTTGGACCTATGCGTTGGACCTATGGCCTAATTCCAGGCTCTCTTCCTCTCACTTAGCTTTTTGAGTGGTATATTTAAGGAACTATAGTTTATTTCACTTAGTGTTCTTTGTATTTGTTTTTCCATTTTTATACGGTATTTATTTGAGATTTGTTATTGTTAAACTATTTTGCTGATTTGCTGATTTCTTTCTGGAAAAAAAGTAAAATAATTATTTACATTAGGGTCCATTTTTGGCAAACAAAAGGTCAAGAATAGTTGAAAGGTGTTTCCATTAACATTAAAAAATCCCTAAAACACCTTCACCCCTTCACACCGACGTAAAGCAAATATGTGGCCTTCAGCCTACAGGGGTTGTATTGGGGTGATGCATGCAGCTGCATGTATCACCCCAGTTCCATTGTTTAGAACCGGTGATCGGCTTTCTTTTGATAACAACCAGTGTGGCTAAATAACTGTTATCCCAAGCAGCTGGAGAGGACATCCCGAGTGACCAGCCGGCACTTCCGCCGGCAGGCCAGAGACCCAAAGGAAGCCCGAATCAGCTTTGATTGGGTCTCGAATCTAGTAACTCGGAAGTGATGTCATGACATCACTTCTGGTTTACAGAAGACTTAAAGGTCCAAATTTTTTAAAAAATACAGTATTCAAAACAGCCAAACTTGGCATTTTGAATGCTTTTAAAGTGGTTGTAAACTCGTGACAACCACTTAACCTACAGGTGAACCTATAATAAGGCTTACCTGTAGATGCCCTGCATATCTCCCAAACCTGCACGGTTTAGGAGATATACAGTGTACTAGATGTGCCAACGTCATTCGGCACATGCGCAGTGAAGAAACGGCCTCCGTGCCGTGACTAGCGGCTCAACCACACATGTGAGGTCTCACTGCGATCATTAGAGCAAGAGCAACAATTCTAGCACTAGACCTCCTCTGTAACTCTAAACTGGTAATCTGTGGAAACTTTTAAAGCATCGCCTATGGAGATTTTTAAGTGCCGTAGTTTGCCGTCACCCCACGAGTGTGTGCAATTTTAAAGCTTAAATCTTAATATTTAAAAAATTGGGTTAACCTTACTGTTTTTTTGTTTTTTTTAATTCATGAAAGTATATTTCTTCCCAAAAAATTGTATTTGAAAGACCGCTGCACAAAGCATAAAATATTGCAAGGACCACCATTTAATTCTTTAGGGTCTCTGCTAAAAAATATATATATAATGTTTGGCGGTTCTAAGTAATTTTCTAGCAAAACATACAGATTTTAACTTGTAAGCAAAGGATTAGGTATGAAGGGATTAAGTTTGCCTTCCCTTTTAACTTCATAACATTTTGGCAAAATTTCACAGAAAACTCCTTTCTTGTATTATTATTATTATTATTATTGTTATTATTATTATAATACAGGATTTATATAGCGCCAACAGTTTGCTTAGCGCTTTACAAAATGTAGGTTTTAGTTTGGGGTAATTATCTGGGTATACACAAATTATGTAAAGGCGGTGATGAGAAAAATTACAGGAAAATGTTTTTTTTTCAATAACTAACTAAATTGTATCTGAGCACCACAAACTGAAAAACCTAGTTAATTAATTATTAATATTCAAAGCAAACTCACCCATCCAGGTCTCCAGGCTTTACCGTGATGAGAAATTTTACACCCCCCCCCCAGCATTTCTAGCTGCCGCCATCTTGAGTAAGTGTAGACGATTCATGTAGCATTTACTTCCTGGAATCCATCTGCCCTTGGCAAAGAAGGCTCCTCCTCCTCTCTTCCAGATGAAAGTAGACTAAAGCCTCGTACACACGGGACGACGATCGTATACAACAGGTCGTACTAATGACCACTGTATGCGAAATCGATCGTTCGTATGCGCGATTAGAACAGCCGACATACGACGGTCGTACAAGGGGAGTTGTATGAGCAGACTAGAAAATGTGGTCGTACCAACAAGAGGTCATACGACCGTTGTATCGTGTGTACAGAGCAGTTGGTACAACAAGTTGTATTGTGCAAAACACGCATGCTCCGAAGTCAGGAACGGCCGGATGCTAATTACATGCACCTGAACGTTCTTTCTGTGGTCGTACGATGTATTACGTGTAGTGCAGTCAGTATGCAAGTTACATAATCCAACATATGATTTGAGACGATCGTAAGTACGATCGTCATCCCGTCTGTACGAGGATTAAGGCTGGCCATACATTATACAATTTTCTTGTATAGATTTCCTTTAGATTTACCAAAACCATATAATATGAGGTCACACCTAAACCCTTTCAATGTGTATGCAATCACGCATGCTCTTGTACTACATGCTTTAAGGTAAATCTAAAGGAAATCTAACAAGAAAATTGTATAGTGTATGGTCAGCTTAACTGAAGACTAAAAAAAGTTTAAATTAACCAGTGAAAGACTGCCTACAGCAGATACACTGAGGCAGGGCGGCTCTATTGCGCAAAACGACTTACCTGTATTTAATTTCCTGCAATAGACAGTGGGGGGGGGGCGATCAGTCAGAGGGGGGAGCCAATCACCGGGTCTGGCCCTGCCACCTGTGATTGCTCCCCATAGAGGCAGAGCGGCAATCTGCCTATGTAAACAAGGCAGATCGCCGTTCTGACAGGGATGAAGATAGAGATCTTGTGTTCCTGCTAAGCAGCAACATCGATCTTTGTCTTCATCCAGTAAGACCATCCCCCACACAGTTAGCAAGCACCTCCTAGGGACACACTTAACCCTTTGATTGCCTCTAGATGTTAACCCTTTCCCTGTCAGTGTCATTAGTACAGTTATAGTGCATATTTTTAGCACGGATCACTGTAACAATGTCATTGGTTCCCAAAAAAGTGTCAAAAGTGTCAGTTAGGTGTCCGATTTGTCTGCTGCAATGACACAGTCCCGCTAAAAATCACTGAGAGCTAAAAAAAAAACATAAAAATGTAATAACAATATCCCATAGTTTGTAGACGCTATAACTTTTGTGCAAATCAATCAATATACGCTTATTGGGATTTTTTTTTTACCAAAAATATGTAGCAAAATACACATTGGCCTAAATTGATAAAGGAATTTTATTTTTAATTTTTTTTTTACATGTTTTATAGCAGAAAGTAAAAAATATAAAAAAAACAAAAACCTCAGAGGTGATCAAATACCACCAGAAGAAAGCTCTATTTGTGGGAAAGAAAAAGGACATCATTTTTGTTTGGGTACAACGTCGCACGACAGCGCAATTGTCAGTTAAAATAACGCAGTGCCGTATCGCAAAAAATGGCCTGGTCAATAAGGGGGTAAAACCTTCCGGGGCTGAAGCGGTTAAGTAAATACATTATACCTTTCCATCTGCAGTATTAATTATACTTATATTATACAACTTAAGGATTAAAAATAGTTAATGATCATTGAGAGAGTTGAGAGTGAGTAATCAATTTGGAAAAATAAGAACCCCAATATCAAATGTATACTTGTAAATTGAAAATCTTTTTAGAAAATGATCTTCTTAATTATGAAATAACAAATACAGTTAAAATAATTCTTTGTCAAATGATTGTGAACCCTATACTCAGTCTCTGTACATCCATTTTTTTTTTCCAATAATTTTTATTGAATTTTCAAGAAAATACAGAAAACAATGATACCGTAAAATACAAAGCTTATATCGCTGAATCAATCATGAGTACATAAGTATTTTAGATGTTTCACTAGATATCAGACATCGGTTATAAGATTATTGCTATTGAAGTGGCCGGTGCGTCCCCTCCCTCCTCTAGCCACTTCAGCCCCGGAAGGATTTCCAGCTTTAGGACCGGAGCCCTTTTTGCGATTCGGCGCTGCGTCGCTTTAACTGACAATTGCGCGGTCATGCGACGTTGTACCCAAACAAAATTTGCATCCTTTTTTTCCCACAAATAGAGCTTTCTTTTGGTGGTATTTGATCACCTCTGCGTCATTTCTGATCGCCGCTATAAACAAAAGAAGAGCGACAATTTTGCAAAAAAACCCAAATTTCTTACTTTTTGCTAAAATACAAATCCAAAAAAAAAATATAAAAAAACATTTTTTTTCACCATTTTTGGCCGATTTATATTCTTCCTCATATTTGCGATAAAAAAAATCGCAATCAGCGTTTATTGATTGGTTTGCGCAAAAGTGGTCGCGTTTACGGATGATGAGAATTCATTTTTGGGGTTTTTATTTTTTTTTTATTTTTTACTAGTAATGGCGGCGATCTGCGATTTTTTGCGGTACTGCGATATTTCAGCGGACATGTCGGAACGTTTTGACACTTTTTTGGGACCATTGGCATTTATACAGCGATCAGTGCTATAAAAATGCACTGATTACTGTGTAAATGCCATTGGCAGTGAAGGGGTTAACCTGCAGGGGGTGCGCTAAGGGTTAACTATGTTCCCTGCGCGTGTTCTAACTGTATGGGGGCTTGCCTAGCTGGGGAAGGGAAGTGGTCACAGCCTTCACGTACAGGAAGGCTGTGATCACAGCCCTTCCCCCTCACACAGAGCGGAGGTCCGTGTTTACTTACACGGACCTCCGCTTCTTCACTCCGGGGGGGGGCATCGCGGGTGGCCGGCGGCAATCGAAGCCGCCGCACCCGCTCCCTGGCCCTCCCCGAACACAGTGAGCGCGCGCGCGCCTCCGGCTCACAGTGGCTCTGTATCGCGGCCGCCGTCGTATGACGGCATTTCGCGTTACAGAGCCACTCTGTCGTCGTCAATTGCCGATCAGCCGTCGGCAAGCGGCTAGACACCCCAAGGGGAACATGCTGTGTCCTGTGGTGGAAGGCGACGCTTCCAGCACCCCCATTTATTTATTATTAGTTGTTTTGTATGAAAACAAAATACCTTGGAGTACTCATCCAATTCAGCCTATAGGTAGGTCCATTGCCGCAGGCTACACAGAATTGGAGAAGTGTTGCTCCTGGATTTTTATCCCTTAGAAGCGTCACTGTCAACAACTGAGTATTTACTTATAGTATCCCTCATATTAACAGGGTGAGGGATTTTAGATGGGGAAGACGCGCTGACGTCACTGCCATTGAGTGTTTGAAGTCTACAGCCGGCCGGCTTAATGCTCTTGGACGCCCTTGTTGTTTTTATCTGATGTAAGTGCAATACTTTTATTTTATTAAATCCACTGAAACGGTATCACACTATCAGTACCTTCTCTTTCTTTGGGTGCCGTGGTGAGTTTATTTGGGGGTGTAAAGAACCTTATTGGACTGCTATCCTACCAACGCTCGGAGGCGGATCCGGTTAGCCCTTTCCACTACCTCTGTGGTTCACCCAAGCCAACTCTGCTACATCAGGACCCCAAGATTGTCGTATTTATCCCCAGGGGGGACCCGGGCTGGGGTACAGCCAAAGCGCTTATGCGCTTACATCTGGTAAGCAGTTATTAGATGTGTGATGGAGGTATCACTACTGAATTTGAACTATCACACGGTGGTCTATATCTGTGAAGATACATCTACATCTCTACTTTCATCTACACCATTTATGGTTAGGTTTTGTGTGTCTAGGATATTTGTTGGACGTCGGGATAGGTACTTATGTTTATTAGTTTTGGGGATTTTATTAAGCTCAAGTGTGTGGGTCGGAATTACATTGGTCGTGATGGTGTCTAGCAGACCTGCTGCTAGTCTTTACTTTAGTTTGATTCTGTGGTGCATTCTTAAATCTTTGTTATAGTGATATGGAGATTGGGGATTATAGAGGGATTTATGGATAGAATATGTGGGTCCTAGTGTGGATTTAAGATATTGTGTTTGCTATTGTCATGGATTGTTCGATTCTTTTCCGTTTGTTCTAGTGACCTGGGGCTTTTCGCTTGTACCAGGGGGGGATTAGTACATCCATTTTTAATTCACATTTTTAAGTGCAGATTGAACTTTAAGTTATCAACCCCAGCAAAGTTTTTGGTAATGGTTAAAACCCCTCAGGTTGTCCCATTAGGCAAATATCCCTTCAATGTTCTGTTACACTTACATTATTACGTATATTTTTTTTTTTTGGTATTGACCTATATCATGTTATTATTGTTTTGTATTATGCTCACATTAAGTGGATGTTTTAGGCCACCACAACTTGTTTACTATCTGATTTTGGTTCCTCCCTTTTTCCTCTCCTACCGTTCAGTGCTAGATAGTTCATTCATAGCCAGACCTTCCTCATTTTCTTGCATGTTCCCTCAATCAGTGTTAGTACTTCGCACAGACAGGCCTTAGGAAAGTCATTGTCTTCTTACACTTCAAAAGACTGAAAAAAACATCCTCTATTCGGCAATTAGCTAAAGTAAAATTACGTTGCAATCATCTTTAACCAGTTGCCGACCGCCTGCCTTGGATGGACGGCGGCAACTTGGCTCGTTATCGCAAACCGCCGTCACCTGGCGGCGCCTGCGAGATCACTCCCTGGCCAATAGGGTCTCATGACCCTCTACCTGTTTGGCTGGGAGGAGAAGCAAGAAGACATTAGCAACTCAAGCCCACCCTTTTTGAAGCCAATTAGAGCCTCAGGCTCTAATCATGTGTTTCAAAAAGAAAAGCCCCACATTGAAATCCATGCGTCCGGCGCC
>BLSH010068911.1:250339-275942 GCA_018402905.1 Glandirana rugosa | reverse complement strand
GAAGAGGGCGGCTGGGCCCCCAACCTAACCAGTTCAGCATGGAATACATGCTGGCGTTTATTTCCTTTTGCCATTTCAAACTTAAATTATCCCACGGTACAATAAAGACTTATCTAGCGGGTATTCAACATTTCTTTTCTTTACAACAGCCTAACATGCCATCCTTGTTCACAGCTCATCCTATCAAGGCCATTCTCAAAGGAATTCAGAAGAACAACCCACCTACAGCAACATGCAGGCTCCCGGTAATGGGGGAGTTGTTCCGCGGCATGTCAGACATGCTCTCTGGCGCACCTTTTGGAAACCAAGCTAGCGTGGTTATCAAAGCGGCCATATATTTTGCCTTCTACGGGTTTCTGAGACCCATCGAATTCACGGTTTCAAGTGCCCGCTCACGTACATTATCAGTCAGACAGCTAACGAGACACCAAGACCATTTCAGACTAAAGCTAGAAGTCAGCAAGACCCAACAACTGGGGACAGGCACCACCATTCGCTATTTCAAGACCGGTACAGCCTGGTGTCCCATCACTGTGCTAGATAAACTCATGTCACACCTCGAGGGGTCGGCGGGAGAAGGTCCATTGCTGCCATTTCCTAAATCTCCCCTTAGAACCTCACAATTCATCAAACACATACGCATCTTGCTAGCTAGACTGAATGTGAACCCCAAAAGTTACACTGGTCACTCCTTCCGGATCGGAGCTGCATCGGCCGCTTCACAACAGGGAGTGCCGGCCCACATTATCAGAAGACTAGGCAGATGGAATTCCTTTTGTTACTCTAGATACATACCTGAACCATTTGTAGAAATGTCACGGGCATGTGATTTGTTAGCAGTATAATGAGATAACCCAATAAACTCTTTCTGGCATCCTACTTGTATTTTTTGCCCTCTTTTAGGCATACTGACCTTGTGACCACGGCACGCTTCAGATCACTGCCATTTCATTATGGTGGCTTCCTCATCCAGCTACGTTAAGACTTTGAGTACAAATAGTAAGGCTGATGGCACGTCAGCCTGCATTTGTAGGAGGAGTCTGGGTGATATATACCCAGCCTCCTCCTACCTGAAGGGGCCGCACGACTCAGAGTACAAATATATATATATATATATATATATATATATATATATATATATATATATATACAGTATATATATATTTGGAAATGGCTTAGTCCTGATGTACTGACGGCCTATCTCATTTCACAAGGCCCTAAAATGCCAGGGTAGTACAAATACCCCCCCCAAATGACCCCTTTTTGGAAAGTAGACAATCCAATTTTTTGTTTTGGAAAAGTAAAATAAATATTTATTTTCACAAAGTTGTCAATTTACCAAATTATTTCACACACACAGCATTCTTATAATTATACCCCACAATGCATTCTGCTACTCCTCCCGAGTATAGGGATACCACATATGTAAGACTTTTTCACAGCTTAGCCACATAGAGGGACCCAAAATCTATGGAACACCTTCAGGACCTTCAGGAGTTCTAGGTGCATAAATTATGCATCTAATTTCTGGACTGCTTATCACATTTTTTGGGGCCCTGGAGCACCAGAACAGTGGAAACACCCACAAAATAACCCCATTTTAAAGATAAAACACTCCAAGTTATTTTCTGAAAGGCATGGTGTGTCTTAATAAAATGTCATCTTTTACCACAAGTTTTTGTAAAATACACGAAAGGAAATTGTATTTTTTACACAAAGGGTACTTTAATACTGGGGCGGCGGGTCCGTTAGTGGGAAAAGTTTTAGCTTGCTTTACCGCCATTATAGCGGCGATTTTCGGGTGCTAGCAGGGCGCTTTTAACCCCCAAGAAGGGGTTGAAAAGGGGTCAAAAGTGCCCATGTTACAGAGCTTCCGAAGCACTTTTCAGGTGCTTCAGAAGTGCTGCCCATTCATTCCAATGGGCAGGGGCCGTCCCAAAGATGCTGCTTGCAGGACTTTTTTTCCTGTCCCACAAGTGCACCACCCCAGTGTGAAAGCACTCAGGCTTTCACATTGGGGCTGCAGGGGAGGCAGTTTTCAGGTGCTTTACAGATGCTATTTTTAGCATTAAAGTGCCTGAAAACTGCCTCAGTGTGAAAGGGGTCAAAGTGGTCAATTGATAAGATATTTCTAGCACACAACATAGGCATACTTAGAAATCCGTAGACCAGAGTGTTGCCCCATGCATTCTATAGTCAGGAGGGCCTCCATGAGGGATGCAAGAAATAACTCCAAAACAGTTTTTGCTACTCATTGTGAGTATGGCGATACCACATACAGTATGTGAGACTTCCACAGCCTAGACACATGGAGAGACCCACCATCTAAGGAGCACCTTCAGGTTATCTAGTGGCATAAATTATGCATCTAATAATGATCTGTGGTGGTCACCAGGGACACTGTAACTGGTATGACAGTGACTGATGACACTGTAACTGGTGCAGCTGTGATTGGGGGCAATATGACTGGTGTGGCAGTGATTAGGGACAATATGACCAGTGTGTGCTGATTAGTGACACTAACAGATCAGAATATGTAAAATAAAATGTATAATTTAATTTTTAAAAATTTTTTAAAATACTGTCAACAGAGTATTGTAGTGATATCATAGTGACACTCTATTACTCTATGAGGTGATCAAGTTTTTGTTTATCTTACTCTGTGATTGCTTATTACAGTGATGATCACTGTAATAAGCAATCCGTGAAAGACATTCATGAAACCTTGCGTACTACTGTGATATTGTGATTGGTCAGGGCTGCTGTGATTGGCCCTGGTAACATGTGCTCGCTATGACCAATCACAGAGCTCATACAGTAGTAAACAATGACAGCATTGCTTACTACTGTGCTTGCTGTGATCTGTCACAATGATCACATGGTACCAGGGCCACTTACAGCCCGGTACAATGATTAGTGATCAGCTGTGTCCGGTGAACAGGATGTACGTGTATGTCCACCCACATCTGCGCTGCTCCCGTTTGGCCATTTATACACTACGGCCGGGTGGGAATCAGTTAATGTTATGATGTGACAAGATGTCTTTTCATGAATATATGGCCTGAGGCTCTAAGAATAGGGATGAGGTTCAGGTTCTTCATGCAACAAAAATCACACGGCAAAACGTGCATTTAGAAATTGTGTGAAGCTCTGTGCCCTAAAATATGCATTAACTTCTTTTGCATGATAAACATCAAAATGCATGCAAATTCAGCATGAAAAAAAATTGAGAGTGGAAGTGCGTGTTCCAGCTTGCAGGAAATGTGAATAGGGTCTTAAAGTGCTTAGCCGTTGCATTCACTTGCTGCATTGCCCTGCATTGGTAAAGTACTGGTTAACGTGTATTTAAATCCATAACAATAAAGGTTGGAGTAGGGAAGGTTTATAACATCTGTAGGTGTCCCCACTGAGTGGATTCATCCTATTTGACCACTGTCAAAGATGCCAAAATTGTTCAAAATATTTAGGGTTTTCATCAAGAACAGAAGGTGATGGTGAATCTTCCAATGGCAACATCTGTTCCAGTGACAGCTATCAAAGAGGGGAATTTCTACTTATCCAAAATTAATTTGAATTAAATAAAATACACATGTGGCTATACATAAACTTTTATGTTGAAAGAGAAGATGGGATTTTTTTTTTTGAATCATACTTACTTAGCTGGATGCAGCATCGGTCTAATGCTGCATCTCTCCACTGCCACCTCTAAAGCCTCGTACACACGGGACGACGATCATACTTACGATCGTCTCAAATCCTATGTTGCATAATGTAACTTGCATACTGACTGCACTACACGATCGTACAACCACAGAAAGAGCGTTCAGGTGTATGTAATTAGCATCTGGCCATTCCTGACTTCGGAGCATGCGTGTTTTGCACAATAAAACTTGTTGTACCAACTGCTCTGTACACACGATCCAACTGTCGTATGACCGCTTGTTGGTACGACCAAGTTTTCTAGTCTGCTCATACAACTCCCCTTGTACGACCGTCGTATGCCGGCTGTTCTAATCGCGCATACGAACGATCGATTTCGCATACAACGGTCGTTAGTATGACCTGTTGTATACAATCGTTGCCCCGTGTGTATGAAGCTTTAGGCTGAGAACCAAGCAATCAAACACCGCTGATCACTTGATCGAGTGCTGTGCTGTGGATTGGGCAGGAGCGGCCAGCTCAGGCTCTCAGTGGCTTGCTGAGAGGCTGAGGCGGGTGCCGGTCCAGGCATGTGGACAGATCCAGACCATGCAGCCAAAATCTTTCCAGAGCCTGCCCCGGCTCTGTGACATCAGCCGACAGCGAGCTTCAGCCCACTGTCTGCTGAAAACGGGTGACAGGAGTACAGAATTAACTGCACTCCTGTAATCCACAGCAGAAGTACAGCCAAACGAGCTTTGATTCTACTTTTTTTAACTGTTTTCATGTTAACCACTTAAGGACCGGAAGGATTTCCAGCTTTAGGACCGGAGCCCTTTTTGCGATTCGGCGCTGCGTCGCTTTAACTGACAATTGCGCGGTCATGCGACATTGTACCCAAACGAAATTTGCGTCCTTTTTTTCCCACAAGTAGAGCTTTCTTTTGGTGGTATTTGATCCCCATATGACGGCGATCCGCGTTACAGAGCCACTTTGCCGCCGTCAATTGCCGATTGGCGGTCGGCAAGTGGTTAAAGTGATTGTAAAGTTTTGGATTTTTATAAATAAAAATAACAAACATGTCATACTTACCTGCTCTGTAAAAGGGTTTTGCACAGAGTGGCCCTGTTCCTCTTCTGGGGTGCCTCGCCAGCATTCCTGATTCCTCCCCTTCATCGGGTGCCCCCATGGAAAGCCGCTTTCTGCGGAGGCACCCGTGAATCTTGCTGCTGCGCTCATTGACACAGACAGCAGGACTCGGCCCCGCCCCCCCACTCCTCTGTCACTGGATTTGATTGACAGCAGCAGGAGCCAATGGCTCCTGCTGCTATCAATCTGTCCAATGAGATGAGGGCCAGCGGCTGGAGCCCCTGGGATCGTGCACGGCGCTGGAATGATAGCGCTCAGGTAAGAAAAAAGGGGGCGGGTCTGAGGGGGGCGTTACAGCTAAGAAGGGTTTTCACCTTAAAGTGGATGTAAACCCGAAAAAATAAAAAACATTTTTATTAACACTTGTAGCTTGTACAGGAGAGGATGTGCCCAGTCTTGCCAGGAAGAGTTAATCCAACTCTGAGTAATCCTCTTATCTTTTCTCAAAAGGAGACATTTATTCCTAGTGCTGTGTAAGTGACGGATCAGATTCCTTATCTCATGCACAAGCACACAGAGCTTCACACTCCCCACCGCTTTCTCCTCCAGCTGTCCCAGGATTGGCTGCTCCACACCTCAGCATGATTGGGTGTGCTGAAGTCATCCAGAGTCTGAGCACCTGGGAAAGGTGTGCCAAGCAATTTACCTGTTGACTCAGCTTTACTGAACAGAACGGTGTTCTCTTGTGTTGTGCAAAAATAGAATACAATACAATACAAAAAATATCTTCTGAAATGTAATTTTTTAAATAGAATACATTTGAAATAGAAAAAAAGAATAGCATAGAAAAGAATGGAATATAAAAATAACAATAGAATAGAATAAAATAGAAAGAATATAACCATTTTCCAGAATTCGAATTTTGCATAGAATAAAATTGAATTCAAATAGAATAAAATAGAATAGAAAAGAATAGCACTGAAAATGAAATAATAGAAAATAATAGAATAGAAAAAAAAACTATAGAACAGAATAGAAAGAATATAACAATAAGACCATCTTCCGAAATTCCAATTGCGAATATAATAAATTCTAGAAAGAATAGAAAAGTATTGAATAGAAAATAAAAGAATAGAAAAGATTGAAAAAATAATAGAATAGAATGGAATAGAAAGAATATAACCATCTTTGAAAATTCAAATTTTGAATAGAATAAATTCGATTTTGAATGGAATTTGAATGGAATTCAAATTGATTCCCATTCTCCTAATTTTGTTGAATTGAGTTTGAAAAAACATAACAAATTAAATAAATGTAGCATAGTTAACTAAACAAATTAATGTAAATAAGGAATCAATTTGAACCCAAATAAACAAAATAAATTCTGAAAATTAATCAAATGTATTAACCACTTCAGCCCCGGAAGGATTTCACCCTTTAGGACCAGAACACTTTTTGCAATTCGGCACTGCGTCGCTTTAACTGACAATTGCGCGGTCGTGCGGCGTTGTACCCAAACAAAATTTGCGTCCTTTTTTCCCACAAATAGAGCTTTCTTTTGGTGGTATTTGATCTCCTCTGCCTCATTTCTGATCACCACTATAAACAAAAAAATAGTGACAATTTTGCAAAAAAAAAACTATTTTTCTTACTTTTTGCTAAAATACAAATCCAAAAAAAAAATATAAAAAAAAATTTTTTTCATCAGTTTTGGCCGATTTATATTCTACCTCATATTTTTGGTAAAAAAAAAATCTCAATCGGCGTTTATTGATTGGTTTGCGCAAAAGTTGCTGCGTTTACGAATGATGAGAATTAATTTCTGGGGTTTTTATTATTTTTTATTGTTTTACTAGTAATGGCGGCGATCTGCAATTTTTAGCAGTACTGCGTCATTGCGGCGGACATGTCAGACCATTTTGACACTTTTTTGGGACCATTGGCATTTATACAGCGATCAGTGCTATGAAAATGCACTGATTACTGTGTAAATGTCATTGGCAGTGAAGGAGTTAACCTGCAGGGGGCGCTCTAAGGGTTAACTGTGTACCCTCGGTGTGTTCTAACTGTATGGGGGGGGGGCTGGGCTGGCTGGGGAAGGGAAGTGATCACGGCTTCCATATACAGGAAGCCTGGGATCACAGCCCTTCCCCCTCTGTCAGAAGATCTGTGCTTACATACACGGACCTCCGTTCTCTCACTGTGGGGGGAGCCATCATGGGTAGCCGGCGGAGATCGAGTCCGCCCTACCCGCTCCCTGGCCCCCCCCCTGAACCCAGTGAGTGCACAATACTAGTTATCGCGGCCACGGTCAGGTGACGGCGGTTTGCGATAGCGAGCCACTTTGCCGCCATCACGCTGTGGTGAGCAGTCAGCAAGTGGTTAAATGAACTTAATTTATGTAAATAATAAAACAGAACAAAACATTTTTTTTTTCATTCTGCACGTCTACTAGGGGGGCTACTGTTGCTGCAGTGGGGTCTATTGTTGGTCATTGTAGGGGATTCATTTTACTGTCTTTCTTTATCATTAAAAGAATTCCATGAAAATCACTTATTAGCAGAAAATGCTATGTGGTTCTGTATTCTCTAAAAGGGGCGCAGTACTGGGGGGTGGATAGGAGGTGGAACCAAGGGACGGTGCCCAGAGATGGGTAGGGAGCAGAAACGAAGGGTGACTCAGAAGGGGGCAGTTCCTATATAGAAGAAAAGCCCTGGATGTTGTTGAATAGAAACTGTATCATTTAATCATCCTCAGACAGGTTTTCATATGGGTATTGATCCTGTTCTATTTGTAACGTTCTCCTTATAAAAAAAAAACAGTTTCAGTTTTTCAATAACTATCTGAGAATAAAAGGTGAACGACCCACTAAAGTGAGATCTGATGTCTTTTTGTATCCACGGCATAATGTGATTTTGAAACCCACTTATTATCCCCACAGCCACCATCCCTTAGATGCCTAAAAGGTGTGTCTCTCATGTCACTCCAATTGCTCTAAGGTTGGGCGCCTGTGTTTGTGAGGAATGAGCTACCTGTCCATATTAGAACAGTTTGAATTGATCTCTACTGATGATTTTTTTTTTTTTTGACGGTGTCTAATTTTCTGTTGTGGATATATGTGGATATATAATATATATATTATATGGTCCTTCATCTTCTTCATCTTATCAGTAATAATATTTGATTTTTTATTCATTGTTGGGTAAAGTCTGTTTTGAGCGTTATTTTACACGATAGCGTTTGCAGCAAAATGTTCACCTAGTGCAGCCTTTCTCAACCTTTTCAACACCAAAGAACCCTTGAAATAATTCTCCGGTCTCGGGGAACCACTGCTAAAAATTAAAAATCTACAACTCATGATACATTAGTGCAGGGATCCTCAAACTACGGCCCTCCAGCTGTTGCGGAACTACACATCCCATGAGGCATTGTAAAACTCTGACATTCAAAGACATGACTAGGCATGATGGGAATTGTAGTTCCTGAACAACTGGAGGGCCATAGTTTGAGGACCCCTGCATTAGTGTGATGGGAAGAATGCTCCGTACACTTGTGGTCATTGGGAAGAATTACCCCCTTACAGATAGCTAAAAAGATCAATGATGTCATTGGGAATTTATCTGAGAGCTAGAAATTGACCATTGCTCAAGGAACCCCTAGAAAACTCTGGAGGAACTATGAACAAGAGATACACAGCTCCAGGTCTGGATGTATACCTGATATAAACTAAGGTGCCTGCCACGGCTCGCCACCGCTCACTTAGATACACCATAAAACAGACAGGCGGCACTCCATGGATATTTTCTTGCTTGCAGTTTATTTCAATATGGCATGTACAGGTGGATACAGGTAGACGCGTTTCACTCGGTGTCTCCGAGCTTAGTCATTAAACTCTGGAGGAACCCTAGGGTTCCACGGAAACCCTGGTTGAGAAACCCTGACCTAGAATTTCCATTTCTACTTTCTAAGCAATAGCCAAAGCAAAAGCCTCATCCTCCAACAGGTCTCAGATGTAGGAGAACATTAGGAGAGGCGTCCTAAAGGAACCAAGTGGGCCTCCAAACAGTGTAGGACAGACAGCACAAAGCCAGTCAGATGTCCTTACATGATTAGAATGTATTCTGATTGGCTGTACCTTTGTTGAAATATTCATGAAGGGAAATTGGCTTAAAGCCAGTCAGTGCTCTGGGCCCCTCCCCCTTGCTTAGTGCCCCCTAAAAAAGCCTCTTGCTATGGGGCACTCATGCATGATCACTATCAAGCCACAACTTTTTGCCCATAAGACACAGAAAGTGCAGCGCAGCCCCCCCCCCCCCACTCCTGCCTCACTATCTATGATTGATAGCAGCAGGAGCCAATGAGGGATAAGAAACCCGAGAGAGCCTCGGCACTCATGCACATTGCTGGATCGAGATGGGACTTAGGGGGAAGCTGCCCACTGAAGGTCTTTTACCTTCAGGCATAGAATGCACAAAGGTAGAAAACCTTCATCCTTTACAACCACTTTAGAGTGATTAGAGTGATTAGAGTTGGGGGAACAGTTCAAGCCGAGCAAAAGTTTGGCGTCCTGCAGAGTGCTTTCTAAGCCCTGATTGGGCAAAACTTTGCCCAATGAGAGCATAGGGAATAGCTGGTTGTTAAGGAGCAAGACAGCTGCATCCTTAACAATGGATACTCCATCAGCTGTCAATGGGCTCTGCCCCCCCCCCCCACGCCAAAGCCCCTTATCCCCATGTTGATAGGGACAAGGGCCTTTTCCCCACAACCCTTGGCTGTGGTTGTGGGGTCTGCAGGCAGGGGGCTTATCGGAATCTTAAATCCCCCTTTAACAAGGGGGCCCCCAGATGCCCCCCCATGTGAATGAGTATGGGGTGCATATTACCCCTACCCATTTACCAAAAAAAGGGTCTGAAATAAATAAAAACACAGACACGGTTTTTGATAATTCCTTTATTAAATACAAAAAAAACAATGTCTCTTGATGTAGATCCATTGTCAATAACAATGCCGCTGCCACCGCTGCACCCGAAAAAGAGAAAAAACTCCGCCTGCGACAAAGGCTAACCACTGACTGCAGGTTCCATGGTTTGACAGTTCTTATATAGGTAAGAGGTGGGGGCCACCTGGTAACGTCACCTGGTGGCACCATCTTCTTGTGACGTCACCAACCTAGCATGCACCTGTCCCCATCAAGAGGCCTTTGTCTCCATTAACAAGGGGACAAGGTGCTTTGGTGTCCCCCACCCCAAAACACCCCCCCATGTTGAGGGCATGTTGCCTGGTAAGGTTCAGGGGAGGGGCACCTTGCTTGCCCCCCCTTTCCTGGCTTGATAGGAGTATAAGGGTATGGTATGAATTTTGGGGGGGGGGGCCACACTCCTTTTTTTTTTTTGGAGTGGGGTTCCCCTTAAAATCCATACCAGATCCAGAGGGTCTGGACTGGGGGGGTCCAAGCCATTTTTCATTTTAAGATTTTTGTATTGCCGCTAATTTAAATGTCATAATTTTTTCTTTATAAACGTCAGTTGTGCTGTAGCATGTTCTACACGGTACAGATGGGCCACTTTACAGGCAGACTAAGGGGACTCCCCAGGCACTAAATTTTTTTTTTCATTAATACATGTCCCCCAGGGCAGTCCACGGGCCCCCATAACCTTTTTATGGCCAATAACTTGCATATAAGCCTTCAAAATGGGCACTTGATTTTTCAAGTTTGGGTCCCATAGATTTAAATAGGGTTCAGCGATGTTCTGGCTAACCAGCTGAGAAAGAGGCTTGGGCGGCCTTGCAATGCATAGGTCCGCATCTTGACATCCAGATGACATAACCTCTGGTATGCTCTGCATCTCACAAGAAGCTCTCTGCCATCTTGATGTTTCAACTTCCTCATCTAAGCTGTCATCCAGCCTGACGTTTGGACTTTCCAGGCTGTAAGTTATAGGAAGAGGCTCCCCATCCCAGATGCATGAGCCGATCACTCACAAATTACATACAAAAAGTACCATCTCTTCTTCCCATGTGAGTTACTAATTTACAAATATTTCTCATTACTTTAGTTTGTGCCCCCCTGGTGTGTTCTCTTGGTCCTGCAGGTGTATCCATCCACACAGTACTTCTGTCAGTCTGAGGTTCCTGTTTGTTGTGAGACTGTCCATCAGAAGCCCTAAGGCCTCATACACATGGACGTTTTTTGATGCCGCGTTTTTTGGCGTTTTTTGAAGCTCTCCATGTTATTCAATGGCCCCATAAAAATGCAGACATTTTTGAACTGTAGAGGGCGTTGGAGTTAGTGAGCTGAAAGTAGGACCCATGGCAAGTGCGTTCCAAGGCTGTAACAATTTGGCTTTTTTGACGCCGATGCTCACTATGCCCTGCCGACGTTAACGTTTTTAGTTTAAAAAATAGCAGAGGAATGTTTTTTTAAAAAAACACCTATTGACACTGATGCTCAATAACGCTCATTAACGGCAATGCAAAAAGGCGCCGGGCCCGACGTTTTGCTTATTTTTTAACATATGCCCGTGTGTATGAGGCCTTACTATGTGATAAGCCTATATCAGCCTAGAAGTAAATAATATCAGTTTCTGTATCTGGCACTTAGGAACAGAAAACGATAATTGGCACCTAAGCAGCTGCTATAATAATAAAAGTCATAAAAGTATAAGCCAGTATAGGTCCTCAAATTTAGGCCATCAGGCTAAAGCAGTGCTAGTCTGTGTATAATACATAGACAAATTCTATTGACCTGAGATGAAAGCACACCATGAATATTGTTCAAGTAATTGGATGGCAGTGTCCTGAAAATCCACCCAGAATAAAATCCTCCAAATCAATAAAAACTCAGGTCACAGCAGCTCCCTTCTCCCCTTGAAAGGCCGATGATACCCTTTTTACTGAATTAATTTTGCTACTAAATTGCTTGTCCTTGACCCCAGAGGACTGAACCCTCTTTTGTCCCCACTATTTGCTACCCCCCCCTCTCACTCTACCCTCTCCCTCCCCTTTCTACAAGACCTGCCCACCCTTCTCCCCCACCCACCACCAACAACTATCTAAGGTGCCCGCCAACCTCCGAACACATTACAAATATCCAACCACAAGTTGATTTAGACTGTAATCGCCCCATCCTCCATTAGTCAATAACCCTTACACCCTTAATCTATAACAGACATTCTTGCTGCTAAAATTCTGATATCCTGAAACTCAACGTATTTGTAAAAGTGTGTACCGATATGTCCTAATGCATATCCCTCCTTTGCTTGTAATGGCACCAATACTGTATATTACCGTAACTCAGCGTTATATATATCTTTCTAGAGTTATTGTTCATGCCTGCAATTCTCTGAATAAAACTTTTGTGGAATTAAATCTCAGGTCACAGTTCATCTGAAGGTTCATGAAGATGTATGGGGAGACCACATCTCGTGATCCCACTCCCTTAGGAATTGCACTCACCAGAAATATATCAATAGATCGCCTTTGTATACAAAACTATGCAGCCAGGAAAACATCTCCATGGATATCCCGATTGGATCACCTGGATCAATGGTGTGTGGTTGCTTTTCCTATATTCAGCCAAGCTCTGACTCCACAGGCAGTTGTTCAGTTGCTCAGATAAAAAAAGGAAGCAAACTCCATAGTGTGAACCCTTAAACGTTTTATTCCCATACAGCAAACCCCCCTTCTCATATTGTACTTACAAACATGTCTCGGTACTCTCCACGCCTGCCAGTTTGGTAATTCGGGGGGAGCCATCAGAAACATCTGACAGATGCAGCAAGCCGTGTGGTTGTGCCTAGGTACGTTTCCTCGCTCTGTCTTTGTCAATAGGCCTGTTGTCAAATTGTGCCCTGCTGTTCTTCTTATCTAAAGGAATATGATAACATTGACAAAACATCAGGAAACAGAAATTCGAGAAAAGTCAATAATTTAATTGAAAAAATGTTCCAGTAGGCTGAAGCCTCAAATTAACAAAAATGTTGTCCAGATGACAAGAAATTTAAAAAAATTTGCAGAAATGATGCAAAAGCTACTTGAAAAAAATAAAAACGTAATAAGTGTTATGTATGTAAAGATTTTAAGAATGCATGTGTTAGCTTGGCTTTGACCCTGCAAGTCTTAACCTTTCTCACATGTACTCCCTCTGTTCTCCTTTATCCCCCTCATCACTGAGATATTATTTTGAGCACAATTATGGTTGCCCTCAAACTCCTTGTCTGAATAAAAAAAAAAATGCAAAGATCAGCTTAATGAGGGCTTCAACCTTGAAGTATTAGGACAAATTTCCTTTTTTTTTTTAAAAATGAAGATCTCTGAGGCTATGGTCGGTCCCGTGTCTTACAGGTTGTCTAAGAAAGGAGATAACAGAATAACCCAGGATATCCCAGAAAGGAGAACACCACAATACCAGGCAGAAAAGTAGAGGCGCACACAAACAGGGGGCAAAGCTGCTGTTTTGGCGATTATGCCACCTAATTTATTCTCTGGATCATAAAATATAATAAAGTAGAGAAAGAGTGTGACCCATCACTCCACTTTGATATATAATGGCTGGCCTCCATACCTAGTATTGGTTGGGTGCAAGGAGAGGAGAAATTGGGACTTTAAATGAGACCAGTCATTAAGTAACACACAATATAATAGTGCTGCTGATTAGCAAAACGCATGTCCATAATTTATTGATAGAAATAATTAAGTGTACATTACTCGTATATTAAAACCATGATATGTTGAGGGGCGTGGCGACCAGCGCGGAAGATGGCAGCCTAATCCTGCAGCTCCGCATGGCCACCCGGGACAATTGACTACAAAGTCTACCTCCGCACCGCAAAGCAACTACCACCAGCAGGATCTGACTCAGCAGAGCTCCAGCTACAAAACGGTATGACCCGCAGGAGGAAAGATCTTCAGCAAGTGAAGAAACTGGTGAGTTTCTTCCAAACCTCGAGCACTAGGCCACAAAAGCAGGGCAGTGTCCTACAGCTACAATGACGGGTCGGTGCACGGAACTAAGGCACGAACGAAAAGACGAGCGTTCCGCAACTTCGTAAAGTGGGAAACCCGGATAGCGAAGGGTCTTCGGGAAGTTCCTCTCCCTCCACAAGAAGTCCAGTAAAAGGAAAGCCACATAGGGACTCTCCTCACAGGCAAGACCCGGAGGCCAACATGGAACTGGGCCCATCACAACCCAGAGAAGCAAACCAGGCAGTGGGCAAGGATCCTATAGCAGAATTCCCGACGCAAGGTCAGCCAATCTCAGATGTGACACTAAAAAATATGCTACTATCGTTGAGATCCTCTCTACAGGCTGACTGGCAGGGATTTATGCAACAATTCCAAACAGACATTCATAAAGCAGAAACAAGAATAACAACTATTGAGTCCTCAATGGAAGAATATACTACATCCTATAACTCACTAGTGGATGCATACTTGGGCCAAAAGTAAGAACTAGAATGGATCAAAGACAAAATGGCGGACTTGGAAGACCGCAGCAGACGGAACAATCTTAAGATTAGAGGCATCCCCGAGTCCGTGCAGGCTGACCAACTTCACCACTATGTTAAAACCCTCTTTGCAGCCCTAGTGCCATCTCTATCACCCACGGAACTAGCCATCGATCGGATCCATAGATTACCCAAGCCATCATTCATAGCCTCGGATCTACCCAGAGACACATTAATGAGGATCCACTTCTACCAATCCAAGGAAGCCATAATGTCATCTTTCAGACAGAAAAACACACTCCCAGAGCAATACAAAGGCCTCCAAATGCTCCCGGACTTGTCAAAACACACATTGCAGAAACGAAGGAATCTGGCCACAATAACTAAGGCGCTGAGGAATCACAACATTCCCCACAAATGGAGATACCCAGCGTGCCTGCTAATAACCTACAATGGCTCTACATCCCAAATCTCATCCCTCGAAAATGGAGTTCAACTCCTCCAACAATGGGGAATCCTGCCTATCACTTCAGAGTCCCAACCATCCACAAGCAGGACCTCTATCCCAACCCAAGAGGAATGGCAATTGGTATCCCGCAAACGATCAGCAAAGAAAAACCACACAAGCGGAGGTAACCATCCACCTTAATGCCACAGCACGCATAAAGTCCCAGGCCTAGGATGACAAATCGTCCAGTGGCCCTCCAAGTTAAAAAGATGGGTCTTCCCATCACGGATCACAAGCATGATCCTCTTTTTATAACGAACCTAAATTTCTCCCACTTTCCTACTATCATCTCCCCCTCTCCCCATCAACCCAGCTTTGAAGGTACAGAGTCTCTTCTCCAATTCGATCCGACCTCAACAACATACAGCACAACAAAGCGCCTCCACTCTGAAAGACCAAGACCCCACTTGTTAACGTACCACTTCAAGTACCAAACACAGCTATGAAATTCAAAAATGAATATCAAGTGCTTATCTATCAACGCAAATGGGCTACACCACCTGGCCAAAACATTCTCACTCTGGAAAGAAGCCACCAACAGCAAAGCAGACATCCTGGCAGTTTAAGAAACACACTTTACCACTCGACAACCACCCAAATTTGAACACAAAGACTATCCAAACATTTTCTTCTCCAATGCATTTGAAAAAAAAAGAGGAGTCCTCCTGGCAATCAGACGCTCGGTAACTTTTAAGTTACACAATTTAATAACGGACACACAGGGACGGTTTATCATACTGACATGTGAGCTGAACAACAAACCACTAACACTGGTCACGGTCTATGCTCCAAACTCACATCAGCTGAGATTTACCAGAAGACTATTCCAAAGAATAGAAAAGGTTAAGTATGGGGACTTGTTGATGTGTGGAGACTTTAATGCAACAGTCGACCCGGGGCTGGACACCACTTCCTCAGCCAAGGGCCGACTGCCATCACTGGGGAAATTGTTTCAGGAGGAAAGGGCATAAGATGTCTGGAGGTGCCAACATGCCTCAGAAAGAGATTACACGCACTTCTCCGCCAGACATCGTACTTACTCAAGAATTGATATGTTTGTTGTGAGCATGGGCCTACTCCGAGGGGCCTCCTCGTCCTCCATCAAGGACATTACATGGTCAGACCATGCGGCGGTTGAATTGGTGGTGGAGGAGCAGGGGTCCCCGGACCGGGGCCAGATATGGAGATGCAACATTAAAAGCCTGCAGCACCCACAGTGCAACAAGCACATATCTGAACAACTCAAAGAATTCTTCCACTTGAACACAAACTCAGTCTCAGACCCTTGGGTCTTATGGAATGCGTACAAAGCATTTATAAGGGGAGTTTGTATTCAGCAAAAGACTCAGAAAACAATACAATGCGACACTCTCAAAAACACTTAAAGCCACCCGCGAACTAGAAACACTAAACAAGAAAACCATGATATGTTATACACATAATCCAATCATGTACAGAGACAATTAATATACACATATTTTCATTAAAAAAAGAAAAATAACTAAATTGAAAGACAAGAAAAAAGACATAATAAGCAGTACAGATTGGTTTGGATGTCTTGAAATGTTCACCAAACACAAGCTGTGCCTTTATATTGCATAATGTGATCAAATTAATCTGAGCATCCTTTTATATAAACTTGACCCGTTTCATGGCGTACAGCCACTCATCAGGAGTATGATGCAAACAGAGTGTTCTAAAATAGAAAATGAGCATATGAGTAAATGGTAACTCTATAAGCAAAAAACACTAATCTGGAAAAAACGTTGTTGTAACTTACAAAGCAGTTATTTTTCTTTTTTTAATGAAAATATGTGTATATTAATTGTCTCTGTACATGATTGGATTATGTGTATAACATATCATGGTTTTAATATAAGAGTAAAGTACACTTAATTATTTCTTACAATAAATTATGGACATGCGTTTTGCTAATCAGCATAAATATAATAAGTTATTACAACCCTTTGTCCATATAAGAAGCTAGCCAATCCTGATGTGACTATTACCAAGAAAATGATAACAACTGTGTTAAAATATAAAGCTCTAATATATTTACACCGAAAAGAAGATTGCTATTAATCAAATGTAACAAAATATGAAGTAAATGGTAAAACATAAAAAGAAGTGATGTTACAAATAAAATACAAAAATTTGCCAATGGACAGAGACAATTCCAGAAAGAGAAGGTTACAGACAAAGAAATGATGGAGATGTGTTACACACACAACCTTACATTGCCATTGTGCAGCCACAGATCAAGAGAGAGAGAGGGGGGGTCTGTGTAATGCTTTTTATGCCAGCTCTATATCCAGTGATGTATTTGTGTTTTGTGCTGCCCTAAAGTCTAAAGTCTACACCAAAGTCTGGCATCCCCCCCATTAAAATTTGTCACATCCCAGCTGCTTTAAAATTGTGCACACCCTTGTAACAGCGACAAACTTTGTCAATTCTACTATCCATAGGCAACACTTTAAAAACATTTACAGGTTACCATTTTATATTTACAGAGGAGATCTGGTGCTAGAATTACTGCCCATGATCTGATGTTTGCGTGGGACAATCGCTGTTTTGTGTATGTGTGGGACCGACACACGCTTTTCGCTTTTGCATGCGAGCAAGGGAGGACGGGAGCACTTAATTTTTTTTATTCTTACACTATTCTTTTTTAGCACTTTTATTGCTTTCTGACGATGATGGTTTCCGAGTAGACCGGAAGTAATGTTGTTTCAGAGCTTCTGGTTCACTGTTATAAACAGCTAAATCCCAAATCTAATCCCAACTTTACTTGACTGTGCCGGCTGGTCCCTTGGGTCTCCCGGTGGGATGGGAAAGCCCGAGAGCGCCACCCTACTTGTAATAGAAATTGAACAGCTAATAAGCTGCTCCAATTACTATTACAAGAGATCCAACTGCCAGCTCTAAAAAACGATACCGCGGTGATGCCTGGAGCCCAACATTAGAGCAATTGGAGTGACATGAGAGACACACCTTTTAGGCTAAGTTTTCTACAAATCTTTCCTCTGGCTCACAAGGAGAGAGGGTTGGGGCATCCGATTCCTCCAAAAGATGGGTTTCAGAGTCAGCCACACTTTTCCTTCCTCCAAGGAAGTGCCAGGATCCTCTAAGAGCAGACACCAATCCAGGACTTCCATCTTTTGGCTCTTCCACCTTGGATTCCATACCCTTCTTGAGCAGGCAGGGCTGCTTGATGGTTTTGATTTAGGCCCCTACAAGGCTCTGGCCTACTGAGCACAAACCACTGCGCAAACCACACCAGGCTGCAGCCCAAGGTGACCAAGAGCTCAACAGGCTAATCCCCAAACCTTTATACCCTTACCCAATGATGGCTTGGGAAATTTTAGGATGAGGGGGTGCCAGACCCCACCCCTCCTTTTTGACCCCTCCTACTTCTCATAAGCCCCACTCCTTATAGTTTTCACCCCTTGTGTCAGGAGTATATAGCCAACCATCACCAGATAGGGTATACAGCATCACCAGATAGAGGTATACAGAGTCACCAGATAGGGTATAGAGTCACCAGATAGCGGCATACAGAGTCACCAGATAGGGGTATACAGAATCACCATATAGCAGTATACACTTACAGAGCACCATATCGCAGTATACAGAGTCACCATGTCACAGTATACAGAGCCCCAGATAGCAGTATACAGTCACCAGATGGGGTATACAGAGTCCCAGATAGGGTATACAGAGCTCCAGATAGGGGTATACAGGGTCCCAGATAGGGGTATACAGGGTCCCAGATAGAGGTATACATGGTCCCAGATAGGGGTATACAGGGACCTAGATAGGGATATACAGGGTCTCAGTTAGGGGTATACAGGGTCACAGATAGGGGTATGCAGGGTCCTAGATAGGGGTATACAGGGTCACAGATATGGATATACAGGGTCACAGATAGGGGCTCGCGGCGGTGGCACCCCCCAAAGTCGGGACAAACCCCGCAATTACCCCATCTAATAGGCAGGCAGGCAGGAGTGTCCAGAGATCGGCATGCGGAAATCGGGCTGATTGTGTGCAGAGTCAGTGCTTGCGGAGAGCATGCTGACAGTGGAGTGGCAGTGGACTGTCCTCGTCTCCTGTGGACGGTCTGTGCGGAAGTCCCGGTGGAGTGCCGCGCCTGCATGAGTAATCACGCAGCCAGCATATCCTCCATAGTCCGGCCCCCACCCACAGCACCCTATGACAGAGAGTCATTGGCTCTGATGGCTCAGGGGGCAGCCAACTCTTCACTAATTGGGAAGGATACTCTGCACTGATGGGGAATGATACTCTGCACTAATGGGGAATGCTACTCTGCACTGATGGAGAATGATACTCTGCACTAATGGGGAATGATACTCTGCACTGATGGGGAATGATACTCTGCACTGATGGGGAATGATGCTCTGCACTAATATGGAATGATACTCTGCACTGACAGGGAATGATACTCTGCACTAATATGGAATGATACTCTGCACTAATGGGGAATTATACTTTGTACTGATGGGGAATGATACTCTGCACTGATGGGGAATGATACTCCACACTGATGGGGAATGATACTCTGCACTGATGGGGAATGATACTCTGCACTGATGGGGAATGATACTCTGCATTGATGGGGAATGATAGGCTGCACTGACGGGGAATGATATTCTGCACTGATGGGCAATGGTATGCTGCACTGATAGGCACTGATAGGCTGAACCCCGCTTTGTGTCATACGGCTGCATGATTCTCCTGATTCCTCCCTGATTGCTGGGCACTGACGAGGCTGCACTTATGGGGAATGATACGCTGCACTGATGGGGAATGATACTCTGCACTGATGGCGAATGATACTCTGCACTGATAGGGAATGATACTCTGTACTAATGGGGAATGATACTCTGCACTGATAGGGAATGATACTCTACACTGATAGGGAATGATATTCTGTACTAATGGGGAATGATACTCTGCACTGATAGGGAATGATACTCTGCACTGATTGGGAATGATACTCTGCTCTCATGGGGAATGGTAGGCTGCACTGATTAGGAATGATACTCTGCACTGATGGGGAATGATATTCTGCACTTATGGGGAATGATACTCTGCACTGATGGGGAATGATACTCTGCACTAATGGGGAATGATACTTTGCACTGATGGGGAATGATACTCTGCACTGATGGGGAATAATACTCTGCACTGATGGGGAATGATACTCTGCACTGATTGGGAATGATGCTCTGCACTAATGGGGAATGATACTCTGCACTGATGGGGAATTATACTCTGCACTAATAGGGAATGATACTCTGCACTGACAGGGAATAATACTCTGTACTAATATGGAATTATACTCTGCACTGACAGGGAATGATGCATTGCACTAATGGGGAATGATACTCTGAATTGATGGGGAATGATACTCTGCACTTATGGGGAATGATACTCTACACTGATGGGGAATGATACTCTGCACTGATGGGGAATGATACTCTGCACTGAAGTGGAATGATACTCTGCACTGATGGGGAATGATACCCTACACTGATGGGGAATGATACTCTGCACTGATGGGGAATGATACTCTGCACTGACAGGGAATGATACTGTGCACTAATAGGGAATGATACTCTGCACTAATAGGGAATGATACTTTGCACTGACAGGGAATGATACTGTGCACTAATAGGGAATGATACTCTGCACTGATAGGGAATGATACTCTGCACTGATGGGGAATGATACTCTGCACTGATTGGGAATGATACTCTGCTCTGATGGGGAATGGTAGGCTGCACTGATTAGGAATGATACTCTGCACTGATGGGGAATGATATTCTGCACTTATGGGGAATGATACTCTGCACTGATGGGGAATGATACTCTGCACTAATGGGGAATGATACTTTGCACTGATGGGGAATGATCCTCTGCACTGATGGGGAATAATACTCTGCACTGATGGGGAATGATACTCTGCACTGATTGGGAATGATACTCTGCACTAATGGGGAATTATACTCTGCACTGATGGGGAATTATACTCTGCACTAATAGGGAATGATACTCTGCACTGACAGGGAATGATACTCTGTACTAATATGGAATGATACTCTGCACTGACGGGAATGATACATTGCACTAATGGGGAATGATACTCTGCACTGATGGGGAATAATACTCTGCACTGATGGGGAATGATACTCTGCACTGATGGGGAATGATACTCTACACTGATGGGGAATGATACTCTGCACAGATGGGGAATGCTACTCCGCACTGATGGGGAATGATACTCTGCACTGATGGGGAATGATATTCTGCACTTATGGGGAATGATACTCTGCACTGATGGGGAATGATACTCTGCACTAATGGGGAATGATACTTTGCACTGATGGGGAATGATACTCTGCACTGATGGGGAATAATACTCTGCACTGATGGGGAATGATACTCTGCACTGATTGGGAATGATACTCTGCACTAATGGGGAATGATACTCTGCACTGATGGGGAATTATACTCTGCACTAATAGGGAATGATACTCTGCACTGACAGGGAATGGTACTCTGCACTGATGGGGAATGATACTCTACACTGATGGGGAATGATACTCTGCACTGATGGGGAATGATACTCTACACTGATGGGGAATGATACTCTGCACTGATGGGGAATGATACTCTGCACTGACAGGGAATGATACTGTGCACTAATAGGGAATGATACTCTGCACTAATAGGGAATGATACTTTGCACTGACAGGGAATGATACTGTGCACTAATGGGGAATGATACTCTGCACTGATAGGGAATGATACTCTGCACTGATGGGGAATGATACTCTGCAATGATTGGGAATGATACTCTGCTCTGATGGGGAATGGTAGGCTGCACAGATTAGGAATAATACTCTGCACTGATGGGGAATGATATTCTGCACTTATGGGGAATGATACTCTGCACTAATGGGGAATGATGCTTTGCACTGATGGGGAATGACACTCTGCACTGATGGGGAATAATACTCTGCACTGATGGGGAATGATACTCTGCACTGTTTGGGAATGATACTCTGCACTAATGGGGAATTATACTCTGCACTGATGGGGAATTATACTCTGCACTAATAGGGAATGATACTCTGCACTGACAGGGAATGATACTCTGTACTAGTATGGAATGATACTCTGCACTGACGGGAATGATACATTGCACTAATGGGGAATGATACTCTGCACTGATGGGGAATAATACTCTGCACTGATGGGGAATAATACTCTACACTGATGGGGAATGATACTCTGCACTGATGGGGAATGCTACTCCGCACTGATGGGGAATGATACTCTGCACTGATGGGGAATGATACTCTGCACTGATGGGGAATGATACTCTACACTGACAGGGAATGATACTCTGCACTAATAGGGAATGATACTCTGCACTAATAGGGAATGATACTTTGCACTGACAGGGAATGATACTCTGCACTAATAGGGAATGATACTCTGCACTAATATTTAATGATACTCTGCACTGATGGGGAATGATACTCTGCACTAATATGGAATGATACTCTGCACTAATATGGAATGATACTCTGCATTGATGGGGAATGATAGGCTGCACTGATAGGCACTGATAGGCTGCACTGATGAGGCTGCACATTTGAGTACTGATATGCTTTATGTTAATATTGTTAAAGTTGTTGTTAATATTTACTTTTGGAACTTAACTCTGCATAAAACATTTAACAGTGTAATTTCATGAGATGATTTATGAGGACGTGTTTAGGGACTGATTTAAGGGTGAGGCAGGGTAGAGGTTGGACGGGGCAATTGGTGACGAGTAACTCTTAAGGCCTGGCTAGTGGCTCAGGAAATTTTGAGCCCTGTGTTTAAGATTAAGCCATGAAACAAAAGAACATGACACTATGATGATAACATCTCCAGACAGTTTCTTTTTTTTTTTAATTGTATTTTTTATTGAAAGTTTTCAGAATTACAGAAAGAAAAACATCACTGATGCAAATATGAATGTAGACAGAAGGACCAATAGAAGATCCAAAAAACATTCTGATACAAACATGAATGCAGTAGTATACAGAATTAAGGCACTCATATAGTATGAATAAAATGTGAACAGGAATACGTTGGTGGACAGGGTTCAATATTATCATATTACATTAGAACCGTGAGTAGAGAAGGCGAGGGAGAAAAAAAATGATAGATTATAAAGCTGCGTTTGTTCTGCATTTATAGGCACATAGGGAGAGATGTCACTGTGGGGAGGTGCAAGGCGGAAAAGGTGGGAGGCTGTGGTCCCAGGGAGGGAGGCAGGGACAACCAGAATGCAGGTATGTCATATAGCTTGGCCATCCTGCTTAATTGGGGCCATTAAGGGTGCCAAATTCTGAGATGTCCCACACCTTATTAAATTGGGCTACCCTATCTTCTACCTGTGCCATCATATATTCCATGCTGCAAATCTCTGAGATAGCTAGTAGAAGTTGAGCTTGGGAAGGGGTTACAGTATTCCTCCATTGCAGAGGGATGGCTCTCCTGGCGGACAGTAATATGTAGGCGGCAAGGCTGTTTAAGGACTTTCCAATGTCAGGGAAAGGAAAGCCCAGCAAGTAATGTAGCGGATCTCGTGTAAGTGTTTGGCCTAATATCTGCTGAAGTGGAGACATTACCTTCAACCTGAAAGGTTCTATAACCTCACATTGCCAGAAAATCTGAAAGTGGGTACTTCTGGCTTTTCCACAGCGCCAGCACAGAGGGGATAATGGTCACTTTTGATGGTGTAGAACATTGAAATCAGACATCCATATTTTGCTCCATTTTGAGGGGGGAATGGATTGCTGTAGAATTGAATTCCATTTTCTCATGTATGCATGTAGGTCTGAACTGATGGGCTCATCGTCATGTAGTATCTTGTATATGGTGGATATTAAGCGTGTCTGGTGAGGGCCTTGAGCACACAGGTGTTCAAAGTTAGTGGGTTTGGGCAATGTAAGTGAGGGTGACAGAGTAGAGAGGTAGTGTTTGATCTGAAGGTAGAAGTAAAAGGAGTTATTTAAATGGGTACCAGGATACTTTCCTGTAATAACAGCGCTTGCTTTGTCTGGTACTAGACCCACCTATCTCTCATATATGCAACCTCCCAAATAAGTGAATAAATTACTCTCAACTGTGCCAATTATAAATATGCAAATATATATATATATGTAGTTTACCATATTAAAGTGCCCATTTCCATGACATATTCAAAAGTCCAGATTAAATATAATGTGCAAAATAATGCAAATATACTGTGCAAATATTCATGCAAAATTAATAAGCATTTAATAAATGTGCAAACTTATTGATGTGCAAAATCCGTATATATATAGTCCCAATTAGAGTTGAGTGAACCCGAACTGTAAAGTTCGGGTCCTTACCGAACTTTGGGGTGTCCGGGACCCGGACCCGAACCCAGACTTTTCAAAAAAAGTTTGGGTTCTAGTCCGGGGTTCTGGTGTTTGAATAGCTGCCAAGGGCAGCCAATCAACAAGCGTTTCACTGGTTTGCCCTTAGAAGCCATCACAGCCATGCCTACTAATGGCATGGCTGTGATTGGCCAGTGCATCATGTGACCCAGCCTCTATATGGGGCTGGAGTCACCGTGCTGCATGTCATATGCTCTCAGGATAGTTTAGGGAGAGGATGCTGCTGGCTCTGTGAGGGACAGATTGCAGATATTATAGAACATCTCATCCTGCATTACTGAACGATCTGATTGTGGACTAGGTAGAGATACTAGTACTGCTGCTTTGAGGAACATATTGCAGACCTCATCCTGCTGCACAGAACGATCTGACTGGACTAGGTAGAGTCTGTTGCTTTAAGGGAAAGATTATTGTTCTAAAATCATCTCCAAGTTCTATAGGGAAAGGTTCCAGCTGTTGCTTTAAGGGACAGATTAAATAACTGTGAAAGGTTCACCTGCGCTGGGATATGCGAAATAAATTATTTTAAAATATTAAAATATTAAAAAGATAAGACTGCTGCCCTCCAGAACTTACCATGCAAGTGACAAGGTAAGCAAAGGAATATTAAAGGAGTAGTGATGGAGTTGGCGCTGTCTCAGTGCTATAGGTGTAAATAGAGTAACTTTAAACAAAATGAAAAGTGCAAGGTGCTTGAAAATTAGTGATGTTATGCTCGTGTCCGTAAAAGTTCATAAAAATCAGTAAATAAAAATTAATATATATAGGACTTGGAAATGTGACAACAAAATGTGGTTTGTGCTCCGTAAAATCTGTAAAAATGTCCATGATGAATCCGTGAATAAATAAAGTTATGAGTATCCAGAAACGTTCGAAAATCTCAATCACAGTTCTGCTGTATAGTTTCAATCATTGATTCCACATAAACAAATATATGTATAGATGTTTCTTTCAGTGTTTATAAAGTGACTTCCGTGCTCGGTCCTGCTTCAGTTAAGGTGACTGGTGCTCCCCTCCTATGCCCGCACTTACCAGAGTCTCCTTACCCCTGCAGGGGTAGCCCGCATGTGGTAAATGGGGTCTTTTTTCGGTGTCCTGGTGTGCTCCGGTCCTTCCTCCTATCCGGTTGTTCCTGTCCCACGATCCTTTTTAGGGCGCCATCCCGTTTTCCACCGGTTTAAAATTGGGAAAAAAAGAAAAACAGAGCGTCCCCTGATAGTGTAGTAGGTTTTAAATCAAAGTCCAGTTTATTCGAGTAAAAAGTATGTTTAAAAACAGCAAATATAAAAATATAGCAAAAAATGGTGACTGTTGACAAGGGGATGCAGGCTCTGCCTGCTTGAGAAAGATATAATCCTGCTTCCTGTATTCCCCTATGCGTTCCTCCTCGTGGAACCAGCTCACCAAGGAAGTGATGC
>BLSH010068911.1:234093-244827 GCA_018402905.1 Glandirana rugosa | reverse complement strand
CACAGGGTTTTACTCTGGGTGACCTATGTACTCAATCGGTCAAATGTAGGGGTCCCCTACTTGTCCACGCAAATTTTTTGCGGGGGTTCCCCTTTAAGACACCTAGCACACAAGTCGCGCCGCAAGTCGGATCACCGTGATCCAACTTCTGGTGCGGCTTCTATTCAAATCAATGAGCTCCCATAGGGAACCATTGATTATGAATAGAACGCCTGACTAGGCTTAACGCTGTTTGGCTCGGCGTCAAAAACGCCATGACGCTGCAGCTTCAGAATGCACTGGTCCCGCGTTCTAGTTGCAGCTCACTAACGCCGACGCCCTCTACTGCTCAGAAACGTCAGCGTTTTAGAGGGCCATTGAATAACATGGAGAGCAGCAAAAAATGCCCAAAAACGTGGCATAACAAAACGCCCGTGAGTATGAGGCCTAATAATTTGTAATAAAACAGTTTAAGTCAATCTCAATGTTCATCCCCTGGGGATGTAAACTGGCTAACTCATGTATCCAGTGGGTCTCATTTTGGGACACCGCCTTCCTCGTGTCAGATCTCCTCCAATGGGATTCCACCCTATCTATACCACAAAAAATCAGTAGGCTGGGTTTCCTATTGTGTTGGATCCTGAAATGATTTGAGACTCAACCTTACTGCCAGTTTTCTGGTGGTACGGCCTACATATTGCTTGCCACATGGACATGTCACTAAATATGTGACAAGTGTGCTGTGGCAAGTAATCAATTTGTTGATGTCATATTTTTTCCGTGTAATGGTAGAGTAAAAGCTGACAACTTTCCTATCTCTCTTTTTAACTGTTTTGCATGCTACACATCTACCACAAGAGTAGAAACCCTTGAGGTCTCCAAACATAGATTGTTTTGTTGGGGGTTTTGGTATGTTATGAACAATTATATCTCTTAGATTTGCCGTTCTTCTGTATATAAATTTAGGTACAATAGGTGGAATATTTTTTAATTTACTATCTCTTTGTAATATGTGCCAATGTTTCTTAAATATTTTTCTATTTCTTTATATTGTCTGTTATATTGAGTAATAAATGGGAATGTGTACTCCCTTGGATTAGGGGCTGATTAGCTCTTTTCTATCAAGATCTATGATGTTCTTCTTAACTCGCTCCAAATTTACTCTATTGTAGCCTTTATGACTGAATCTGTCCATTATTATGTTGGCCTGTTGTTCAAATACCCTATCCTCCGTACAATTACGTCTAATTCTGATCAGTTGGCCTTTGGGTATTCCCCTTAGCCAATTTGGGTGGTAACAACTGTGTATGGGTATATACCCATTTCTATTGGTTGTCTTAAAATGAGTTTTGGTTTACAGTTAATTTTCTTTCCTGTAAATGGTTAAGTCCAGGAAATTAATTTCATTCCTATCCCATGTCCCTGTGAACCTGATATTATAGGCATTGATGTTAATCTCTTCCATAAACCTCTTAAAACTCTCTTCTGTACCTTTCCAAATGACCACTATGTCATCTATGAACCGCCTATACAGATGCAACTCTGATCTATACTTTCCAAAAATGTCCTCATGCTCCCAGTGGCTAAGGAATACATTGGCTACACTGGGGGCAAATCTAGCCCCCATGGCAACACCTTTGTGCTGCCTAAGGAAGCCCCCTTCATGCCAAAAGTAATTCCTTGCCATGGCCATTTCAAGGGCTTTCACTAAGAATTGTTGCTGCTCTACTGCTAGAGCAGCAGATTCCTGCAGTGCCCATTTTACAGCTCATAGTGCATCCTGGTTTATATTTGTATATAGTGACTCCACATCTATAGTGGCCAGGATGGTATTGTCATCAATAGATATTCCCTCCAATATTTGTATAAGATGTTTACTATCCCTTAAGTAGGCCGGATAGGATTGTGCCAGTGGTTGTATATAAATATCTAGATACTCTCCCAATCTGGCAAACAGGGAGTTAATCCCATTAATAATGGGTCTCCCTGGTGGTTGAGTCTGGTGTTTGTGTATCTTAGGGACTTGGTATATAATTGGTGTTCTTGGAGCTAAGGGCATCAGATATTTATATTCCTTACTATTGAGGATGCCCTCTTTGGGTGCACTCTTCAGCAGTTTTTTTTTTTTCGGTTTAAATTTTTATTGAATTTTCAAGCATAACAATAAAGATATCAGCCAAAAATATAAGAGAACAGACATCAAAGAGTGTATATCGTCAGGAAGTTACGTACTCAGGTAAATTCTCAAAATTGAAAAACAAGGAGATTAGCAATGACTATCTCCGGTAAAGACCCTCTGATTGACCTGCGATCTACCATTCTCTTCTCCTGATGGAGCCCTCCGGCCTCAAGGCACCTATTGGGGACAGACTGCAGCTTCAGGCCAGGCAGCCAAGAGGAAGATAGGTCCATCACATTTACAAGGGGGGGTCCCCTCTAAAATACTACAATTTGAACTATGCTAATATCCATAAGAAAAAAATATATACATATATAGTCTGATCCTTGGAATGTTACAAGAAGATCCACCAAAGGATATAAAAAACAAAAAAAGAAGAGAGGAACAGCTATAGCCATCCATGACGCCAGGAGGTTACAGCAGTATGGACAGCTATTGGATAGATGTGTACCTAAGAACCCCACCAGAGCCCAAAGATTAAGTGGAGAAAGTAGAGAGAATGGTGTGTACCCCAGGTCCAGACACCCCAAATGGGAGCAAACTGTGCCTGCAAGTGGTGCACACGGACAGTTCTACACAGACCCAGCCAATCCAGGGAGACCGTACTGGCCATGGTCTGGATGATTAAAGCAGGGTCTTGGGTACCCAACTGACCCCTAAGTTCACCGAGCAACAGAGCACTAAAGATGTCATAGTGACTATACTGCTGACAAGACGGGCTCTCGCCAGGGGCCCCTATCAGAGCCAAAGAGATTTAGAAGGTAACCAATTTTGAGGATGGGGGGGCTGGTATAATCCAGACCTCCCCATCCTAGTATAAGGCAAGCTATAGAGAGAAACAAAAAGGTGAAGAAGAAAGGAAAGACAGTGAAGAGCGGAAAGGAGTAAGGAGTCCGAGCGGAGGAGCCACCGCAGAGTCCGAGGGAAAGGGGGGGAAGAGATAAATATGGCTTTATGTCTTTGTATTATGACTGGATACCAATATAGCGAGACCAAGGTTCCCAGATCTTATCAAATTATGGAGAGATATTGAGTATGGAGCTCGCTATCTTCTCCTGTGCCATAATCCAGGATATTTTGTTTCTGGCAGAGGAGATAGAGACTGAGGGGGTTTTCCATGCTTTGGCTATAGAAATTTTAGCGTCTAATAGGATGTAGAGGATCAGGAGTTGGTAACTTTTTGGGATGTTCGGGATTCTTTGGTTAAGGAGAGCTTCTAGGGGATCTTGTTTCAAGGGGATGCCCGTGGTTCTGCGTATAAGATGAAAAATTTGATTCCAAAAATGCCTAATCCTTGGACACTGCCAGAAGGTATGTAATAGTGTGCCAAGGTGACTGCAACCTCTGAAGCAAAGGGGAGATGTATTTGGAAATATCTTGGCCAGTCGAGAGGGAACTAGGTACGAGCACATAAGCACCTTGAGATTAGCTTCCATCAGGACTAAATTATGGATTCCCTTATATGCTCATGCAACATTGGAATGCCAGGTATCCAAGTCCCAATCCATATCTAAATCTCGCTCCCAGTCCAGCATATATTTGGTCTTTTCGGTAGGATTAGCTAGGGCTGAGTATATCAATGAGATACCACCCTTTGCATTCGTGATCGCGGCGCACCATTTTTCACAAGGAGTGACTGTGAGGGGATCGGATTTTACAGACCATAAGGAGTGGAGGAAATGAGATATTTGATAAAAACGAAACCTCTCTGAGGGAGGCATGTTAAGTTTGTTGATGCAGTATTTCATAGTTATGGGGCCATTTAGACTAAAAAAATGACCAATGCGGAATAGCCCTTTGTTTAACCACAACTGGAAGGCAAGAATATTTTCCCCCGGGGGGAATTTGGGATTATGGAATATGTGACTTAAAGGGTTCCATCGAGAAGCTATTTTAGGGATTTTATAGAGTATGTCGCATAGGGCGATGGAATGAGAGAGAAGGGGAGAGTATGGAAGGACGGAGTTTATGTTGGCACCAGCACAGGTAGTCGAGGGTGTGCTTTGGGGCTGCCTGTCTTTCAATCTCTACCCATTCTGGTCTACCCCTACTGGAGTATATAATGGAGAATTGTGCAAGTTGGGCGGCCTGGTAATACCACCAGAGGTTTGGGAGGCTCAGGCCTCCGCTTCATCTCGGTCTATAGAGGATTTGTTTAGAAAGACGGTAACCTGTCTTACCCCAGATAAATTTGATGATGGAGGATTATAGGGAAGAAAGGTGTGTTTTAGGTACTGGAATAGGGAGAGAACAGAAGAGATAAAGGATCCTTGGGAGCAAAGTCATTTTTATGGCATTTAGCCTTCCTAGCCAGGTAAGGTTAAGATGGAACCACTGAGTTTTTTGAATATGGGAGGGTAATTAGCTTTATATAAATTTTCTATTGAGGCTGTTTGATGCCTAAATCAGGGATTTTGGAGTCTTTCCATGTAAATGAAAAATGGTTCTTGAGGCGTTCGAACAGAGGTGGGGGTACAGAGATATTTAGAGCCATAGTTTTAGAGAAATTAACCTGTAGGCCAGAGACTCTTCCGAATTTCTGTAGTAGGTGGATAATATTCAGGGTAGAGTCAGGGGGGGGGGGGACACAAACAGTAACATGTCATCTGCGAACAAGGCACATTTATGTTCACTTTGGCCACAACGAATCCCATGGATATTGGGGTGATTCCTGATCGCTATGGTGAGGGTTTCTATCGCCACAGTGAAGAGGAGTGGGGATAAAGGACAACCCTGTCTCATGCCCCTTTCTATGGGGAAAGTGGCAGAGTAAAATCCCTGGAATCTGACCCTTGCACTAGGTAGCGAATATAAGCTTGCAAGAATATTGAGGAAGTTCGAGCCGTAACTCCATCTTTCAAGAATGGTGAAAAGATAAGGCCAGGTGACAGTGTTGAATGCTTTCTGTAGGTCGATTGATAGAAGAAACCCGCTTTGAGGTGGCCCTCCATCCCAGTTAGAACGCATAATGAAGATTGAGTCTATTGCCCTCCTTATCTGGTCTGGGGCCCTGCCTACCAGGCATGAATTTGACCTGGTCCTTATGAATGTAAGTCCCAATAAAAGATGCTAGTCTGTTTGAGATAATTTTTGCCAGAATTTTTAGATCGTTATTGATCAGTGAAATAGGTCTGTAGTTGGCTACTTCACTTGGGTCTTTGCCCAGTTTTGGAATGACTGAGAGGAATACCAGATTGGATTCGGGCTCTGGGGGACTCCTGTTTGTGAGTGAGTTAAAGAGCCTGGCCAGATAAGGGGTGAGGATATTGTGGAATGTTTTATAATAGCCTATCGAGAACCCGTCAGGGCCTGGAGCTGATCCATTGTGTGACTCTTTGATTACTGATGTTATTTCATCTTCTGTGATAGGGGCCTCGAGGATAACCTTGCGAGATTCTTTCAATTTAGGTAATATCTTTAAGAAAGCTATCTAAATCCTGAGCTGTTCCTTTATGGTCTTTAGAATAGAGTTTAGCGTAGAAAGTGTGAAAGGTTTGTAATATTTTGGATGGGTTTTGGGAAAGTTGGCCTGAGAGGGTTTTGATTCTAGGAATGGTTCGTATTTTATATTTTGGAGAAAGTTTAGATGCCAGATGGGGTCCCATTTTCCCTCCCGTGAGGTAGAAATGACCCGACTCCAAATTGAGGTATTTCTGGGCTGAGGCGGTGAGGGCCAAGTTTGACGCTAGTTTAATTGAGTCAAGTTTGGCTAAGGAGGCCGCAGAGGGGTTACATTTGTGTGCACTACTAGCAGATTTGAATTCAGTTTTGAGGTTTGTGATCTTTATTTTGTGTTCTTTTTTAATTTGATTTGTCAATTGAATAATTTTCCCCCTCAGGACCGCTTTATGAGCGTTCCAAAGAGAGCTGGTGGATATGTCCCCCACGTCATTCAGAAGGAAGTATTCCCGTAGTTCACCTTCTATCTGCAAGCACCTTATTGGGTCATTTAAGAGGGACTAGTTCAGTCTCCAAGGAGGGGGGGATGCGGGCCGAGGGGTCCCTAAGAGATTGATCACAACCATAGAATGGTCTGACCATGGAATGTCGATGATGGAGGCCTGGTTCAGGAGTGGGATATCAGTGGATGGTATAAAAATATGATCTATTCTGGCCTGTGATTTATGTGGAGCCAAATAGTGTGTGTAGTCTGTTACATTTGTGTGTAGTCTTTTACTCTCCAGGCGTCTGTTAGGCCTAGGGAGTGTAAAAGGCGGGCTATACGAATGCTGCAGTTTGGAAGTCTTCTCGTGGAGGGAACCCCATTACTATTTTCAAATAAGATTGAGTCAAAGGATGTATTGGAGTCTCCCCCAATGACTATATTGCCTTCCAGGTGGGGCCCAAGTGAGTGTAACATGGTTGAAAAAAAGGAGAACTGATTCTGGTTTGGGGCATAGTAGGAGATGAAGGAGTATAAAACTCCATTGATATGTCCCTTTACCAAGATATATCTCCCTTCCTGGTCTCTTAAGGTCTGCAAGTGGGAGAAAGTGGTTCTCTTAGAGAGGAGGATAGCTACACCTCTCTTTTTTGAGTCTGCGTTTGAGAGGAAAAAGGTAGGGTATTTATGATGTAGGTAGGGAGGGTTATAGTTTTTGTCAAAGTGTGTCTCCTGAGGGAGCACAATGGCCAGGCCACGGCTGGCATAGTGATGGAAGGCCTTATGTCTTTTGATCTGGGAATTGATACCTTGAGTGTTATGAGAAGCTATTTTGAGAACGAATTGGGGGGGTCATGAGCTGTCATAGGTGCAGGGAAGAGAAAGGAAGATCATCTGTGGGTGTCCTTACCCGAGCTGCTGTAGAGTATAGGCGTTCCTTTTGACACAAAGTGTGAAGCATGGAAATGTCTCAAAGGGGAGTGCGGTGTTCCCGTTCGGACTCCTGGAAGGGGGAGAGAAGAAGAGTATACAGTGAAATAGGCAAAGAGATGAAAAAAACAGAAACGAAGGGTAACCTGGGAGGAACAGTGGAGCCCCTGGGATGAAGTACATGCCAGGGGGTCCACGGACAGGGTTGGACCGACCTTGCCCTGTCTAAACCCTCTAGGGAGGGCAACCTGTAGCAGAGCAATTCAGAATGGATTGCTGTCCTGTTGGGATCAGAGACAAGTTCTTCGCTCTGGGTCACAACAGGAGGAGAGGCGAACTAAACCGCTGCAGCCCACCGACTGAAAGGGCCACATGTGGGGCATCCTAAAGGGCCCACAGGTGGCCCTCCATACCATGAGAAAAACTTTGCAACCAACAAAATATAACATAAAATAACCATCATATTAGGGCCATCGAGATTCAGTCTAAGCTTGGACTTATCAGCAGAGGTATTGGCCTTCAATCTGCAAGAGGCAAGTTTAGTAACCTAGATCTGAAGTCAATGTTGGTCCCTAGAGACCCAAGCATAAAAAAAAGTCTCTATGGGGTAGAAGGAGTTGTTGAAGATGTCCCTCTAGGAATGATCAGACTCAGAAGAGGAGTTCCCAGCTGAAAATAGTAATAAGACTTTTGTGTCACTTGGGAATGCCAGATGTCCTGAAAGAAATTATAAGTATAGGAACAAGGATGGCATAACGGAGGAGTCCTATCCGCCAAAAGGGGTGGTGGGCACTCTATCCCGTGGAGGATGTTTCAACTGTGGTTCAGGCAAGGAGAGCCCTCGCCAGATTATGGAAGGGAAATGTTCATTTGGGAGGTATTTGGTCTCGCTGCCTCTTGGCTTGTTGTTTGTTCCATATTGGTGTGAGGGGGCTCCCTGGTGGGGGTCTTTTAGAGGATCCGAGGCGATTTGGACCATCAGGAGGGATCAATTCCTGGGAAATGAAGCCCAATTGGAGCAGGAGGTGTTCGCTTTGGTAGGCTATCGGAAGACTATAGTTTAACTGTGTGTTAAGGCTAGTGGCATTTGATATTAATTCCTCTCTTTAGACAGAGGAGGCTCTGGATGAGGCCCCTTCTTTTCCCCTTTTCTTTATTTTCTTGCCATTTGCAAACCAGTTTATTGTTATAATCTCCTATGTCCCTCTGATATGTTGTGTGTCTTTATCTAATTTATCCAGGAATTATTTTAGGTGTTTATATTGGTCTTTATATTCCTGAGTTTCCATATATGGTTTTAGTTGTTCCTTTAGGTGTATAATGGCATCATTAATCTTACTTATTTTTTTCTGTCTCCTAGTTACTATTATTCCCAGCAGTTTTTGCTCACATCCTTTGAAAAATTGATACCATTCTTCCTGTAAGTCCTGTTCCTCCATGGCATCATTAGGTGCTATGTCCCACCTTAACCTCCTTGGTGTGATGTTATCTCTAATTTTTTTTTCTAGTGTTGCTATATCTCACCATGTACGTATTTGTTTATCCATGGTATTTTTAGGGACCTAAACAAGACTTCTGTATCTTTGCTTGGCATAGCCTGATTCCCTGAAAAGATGCTATCTACATCTACCCTTTTGGTGTTTACATAATCAAAGATGTCATAAACCTCCATGGCCGCGTGGGTTGTCAAGCCCCTAGAGGGTTGAGTATGATTAATGTACAATAGGATTCCCGCGCCACAGTGCAGTAATTTGTTCCGCAGCTGCTGTTATATCCTCTCATAGGTAAGGGGGTTATTTAAATGGGTACCAGGATGCTTCCCTGTAATAACAGCACTTGCTTTGTCTGGTACTAGACCCACCTATCTCTCATATATGCACCCTCCCAAATAAGTGAATGAATTACTCTCAACTATGCCAATTCTAAATATGCAAAAAAAAAAAAAAAAATATATATATATATATATATATATATATATATATATATATATATGTAGTTTACCATATTAAAGTGCCCATTTCCATGACATATTCAAAAGTCCAGATTAAATATAATGTGCAAAATAATGCAAATATACTGTGCAAATATTCATGCAAAATTAATAAGCAATTAATAAACGTGCAAACTTATTGATGTGCAAAATCCGTATATATATAGTCCCAATATTTAAAGTGCAATCCAGTGCATATGTGACTTGATGCTGTATCTATATTTCCGTCCATACTCGTATGTCCATTCACATATACTTCCCAAAGTGTCTGTGCTCACGCCGTGTCCAAAACACCATGTGCAGACTTAGAATGAGGTTCCCTACTTACCAGACCTTATTGACTCTCTCAGTCATACAACATAGAGAAGTCAATACTCGCTTGTGGTCTGTTACCCGACAATGGGTTCTTGCTGGTACGGTTATCCTTTTCAGAGTGCTGTTAATCTCTCTTGCAAATAAGTTGTTGGAAAAAGAAGAAGAAATCTCTCATCCCGCGCCTCGTTTAAAATATTTATTGGCCACAATGTAGTACAAAAACAATGAGATCGTTCCATGGATGCCGTGACTCTGCAGTATCAGCGTGCGTACCAATAGGACGTGGCCCAGCACACCTTGCGTTCCAGCTGATGCGTTTCGTCACTTCCGCAATGTCTTCAGAGATGGGACGCAGGGTGCGTTCCACAGCCTTTACAACTCATGCCTAGAGCTGAGCGAACACCTGGACGTCCGGAGGGTCCGAACGAACTTTAGGAAAAAGTCTGGGTTCGGCACCGAACGTTGCCCGAACTTTATCCCAGACCTCAAACGCCATTCAAATCAATGGGGACCCGAACTTTTAGGCACAAAAATGGCTGTAACAAAGTCCTGGCAAGTGCTAGAGGGCTGCAAAAGGAAGGAAAATGGGGGTAAGTGTAGGCAAGTGCCCTACAAAAAAATGGGAATAGGGAAAATAAATTAAAATCAAATAAAAAAATGGGAAGGGGGGTGGATGTGGAGTAGGAGCCTAGAGGTTGACTAGGCCGTGACCGTAGAAGTGTAGGTGGAAGTGGCGGTGGTCGAGGAGGAGGAGGAGGTAGCCAACACTGTTTTTTTTTTGTTTATAATTGGGGTAGCCCCCAAAATATTGAGGCCTATTAAAAAAAAACAAGTATACGAATGGCTGTGTGAGTCTGGTCTAAATGTTTATTCTGCACAAGGTACAGACAAGTCTTGTGGGATCCATGCCTATTTCATTTTAATAAAGGTTAGCGTGTCCACGTTGGCTGTGGACAGGCGGCTGTGCTTGTCTGTGATAACGCCCCCTGCCATGCTAAACACACATTCAGACAATACACTGGCTGAAGGGCAGGCCAGCACCTCCAAGGCATAAACGGCAAGCTCAGGCCATGTGGCCAATTTGGAGACCCAGAAGTTGAATGGGGCAGACCCATCAGTCAGTACGTGTAGGCGTGTGCACACATACTCTTGCACCATGTTGCTGAAATGCTGCCTCCTGCTAAGACGTTGTCTATCAGCTGGTGGTGCTGTATGGTGTGGCGGGCTGCTGACAAAGCTTTGCCACATTTTGGCCATGCTATCCCTGCCTTCTGAGGTGCTGGCGGTGGCACAGCTGCGTTGGTGGCCTCTTCCTCCTCCTCCTTCTCCTCCTCTGCCTTTGCCTTGTGCTTCCACTGAGCCCCCGGTGTCATTTGGGAATGCCTTCAGCAGCGCCTCTACCATCCACGACCGGACGGGAAGTCGGTCACATAACAGACTTACACACAAATCGTACCG
>BLSH010068911.1:199307-220997 GCA_018402905.1 Glandirana rugosa | reverse complement strand
ATTTTCAGGCCCAAGCCGTGGATTGCAACGAGCTTGAAATAGGGCCTGGGGTTTGGGGTAACTTCAGTTTCCCCCTGGGCTTGAAAATCCGTGTTTTTACCGACATTGTTTCAGGACCGTTCACGATCTCCCGACGTTTTCCTTCATTTTACCCCATTATCATCTCGTTCACGGGAGGTTTTTTTACCCCTATCCCTTTTATTTAATTTTAGTTTAAATTTTTTTACCCTTCCCCCCCACCTACACCTCATCCTCGGATCTCCAACTGATCCGTCACAAAAAAAAACAGTGTTGGCTACCTCCTCCTCCTCCTCGACCACCGCCACTTCCACCTACTCTGCCACGGTCACTGCCTAGTCAACCTCTAGGCTCCTACTCCACATCCACCCCCCCTTCCCATTTTTTTAAATTTGATTTTAATTTATTTTCCCTATCCCCATTTTTTTGGAGGGCACTTGCTCTACTATTACCCCATTTTACTTCCTTTTGCAGCCCTCTAGCACTTGCCAGGACTTTGTTACAGCCATTTTTGTGCCTAAAAGTTCGGGTCCCCCTTTGACTTCAATGGGGTTTGGGGTCCGGGATAAAGTTCGAGCAACGTTAGGTGCCGAACCCGGACTTTTACCTAAAGTTTATTCGGACCCTCTGAACCCGAACGTCCAGGTGTTCACTCAACTCTAGTAAGGAGTTGAAGAGAGATGCCAGGTGGGGAGCCAGGGTATGATTGAAGGATCTGTAATAAGAGTATGGGAGTCCGTCCGGACCTGGGGCTTTATGATTGGGAAGGTTTTTTATGGTGGAAAGGATTTCTTCTGTAGTTATATCTGCATTTATTTTTATATATCAGAAGAGGATACTTTTGGCAAGGATATATCTTCTAAGAAAGAGTCAAAGTCTGCTTGCTGGAAAGGGGGATGTTGGGCGGGGTTTAAGCAGTTGTAAAGTTTACTATAGAAGTCACCGAACACCCTGGCCATGTCCTGAGGGCAGTGAGTGGGTGTACCGTTAGGTTGTATGAGAAAATCAGGGTGAGAGTGAGAAGGGTGAGGATTCAGCTTGTCCCAGCCAGTTTATTTTTTATTTATTGTATTTATCTATCTATCATGTATTTAGTTTTGGATGGGGTGGGGAAAACTCAAAATTCTTGGCAGGTTCATATTTCAGTTTTCCCTCACTCTCTGTCCCTGTGATGCTCATACAAGAAGCTGGAAGTACTGTTGTCACCAGTCAGGAAAGCACAGACAGCAATAAAAAGGACAAATATTCCAACCCTTCCATGCTACTAAAAAATGTTTTATTTATTTATTTTTTTTTACTAATATTGCCAAATATATTTTAATGTCCAGCTTCATATGTTAACACTAGAAATTCTGAATAGACCATCTGAACACAGCTATACACCCTTTCTAGGAAACTTTTCACAAAAAGAGGGATTTTTTTTTATTTGCTCAGATGCATTGCAATACATGTTTAAACTGGCCAACTGTGTCAAAGTAAACCCTCTCTGGCCAGTCCATACTCTGCTCTGCAAACATGCAAATGTTCCAGAGGATATAGTGCCAACATGGGGCCAATAGACAGTAGCTGTAGGAGAGCTACAGGTTCAGGTCTGGTCATTGAAGCCACTGGTACCTACACTATGCAATAGAAATAAGATATGCCTGTGCTGAAATCCAAAAAGCTTATATATAAATCAGGCACTGAAGGGGTGTCACCACATGTTAACTTTAGAAATTCTGAATAGACACTGCATTCTGCTATACATACTTTCTAGCAAATGTTGCACAAAAACAGGGATTTTTTTTTTGTTCACATACATTGCAAAACATGTTTAAACCACAAAGTGCATTTTTTTCCAAAAATGTGGATTTGAAAAGCCTCTGCCCAAATATCGCGTGACATAATAATAAATTGCAATAACCAATATTTTTTTCTCCCTGGCTTTTGCTTTCAGAAAATATGTTTGGATATTCTATGTAATTGTCAAGTAAAAAAAAAAATGTTTTTTTTACGAGAAGTGTCAGAATAGGCTTGGTAATCAAGTGGTTAATCTGGCCAAATGCATCAAAGTAGTCCCTCTCTGGCCAGTCCGTACTCTGTTTTGCAAAATGCAAATGCTCTAGTAGATATAATGCCAATATGGGGCCAATAGATATAAGCTGTAGAAGAGCTACAGATTCATGTCTGGTCACTGCCTGCACTTAACTACTTGCCACCTGCCCACAATGTATCACGGGCAAGCGGCCCCTTTAGGCAAAGTGACATACCTGCACGTTGGTGCTTACTTTCCGGGTTTAAGGCACGTACAAGTTTTCCCCCATCCAGCTCCCACTGTGATTGTACACAGTGGAAGCCTGTCAGCAAGTCCCAGGCAATGATTCCTAGCCAGGACCTGCTGATTGGCTGTGTGCAATCACAGCCCAGAGCTCTTGTGTTGTTAATGATCTGTCAGTGTCTCATCCCTGCTAAGCATTAGAATATACTGCCCTGCATTCACTCACTTATAATGATGGACATACATGCAATGTTCTTTTTTGTTCTTGGGCTGAACAAAAAAGAACTTAACAGATTTCTCCATTCACATCAATAGATGTGGATGAGGACATTTTTGCCAAAAGAAGTGAAAAGAATATATGCCGAAGCATAGGGGCAATCCACCCACTGACCACCCCAGGCCCCCATGCTTGGGCATATACTTTCTTTTTTTTAAAACTGCAGATGAGAAATCTCCTCCTATAGTGCTGCAAACACTGATGTATGCATTCTGAAAGCACATCCTGCTGCTGCCAGAATAAACAGGTCAGTGCTGCAGCTGAATGGCATTCCTGCAAAGCAAACAACAGTTAAGAATAAAACATAGTAACAATAAAATATTAACTCAATAAAACGTTTTTTCTTGTAATCCATGCCCAAAAAAATGTAAAATATATATGCCAAAGTATAGGATCGATCCACCCATTGACCACCCCAGTCTCCCATGCTTGGGCATATACATTCTTTTTTTAACTGAGGATGAGAAACCTCCTCCAGCAGTGCTGCAAATACTGATGCATATATTCTGAAAGCACATCCTGCTGCTGTCAGAATAAACAGATCGGTGCTGCAGCCGAATGGCGTTCCTGCACAGCAAACAACAGTTAACAATAAAACACAGTAGGAACCGAACATTAACTCAATAAAAGGACAACTATATATTTTTTTTATTTTTTTTATTTCAAAATTAGCAGTTACATATTAATTCAGTTTCCAGGTCATTACTTAAGGCATATTACATGCATATCATTTCCACATTGCAGATATTAATGCAATAATTCACAAGAGATTCAATGTATCATTAACTCATTGGATTCATTCGTTACTGACGTGTCCATGCTAGTCAGACCTGTATGCACATTTTTGGAATTCGCTTTACCGCTAAACTTTCTAGTGGTATGCAAACTTTAGAAAATAACACATATTTCCTACCTCTACTACTACTTCTAATAGTCCTCACTATTTCCACTTTTAAATGGGTGTGTGTCTATCCCGCTTTGTCTAGGGGGTATATGGTAGCGGATAGCTCTGGAGCTAAATTTTCCAGTTGTCCATGAATTGTTCCCTATTGCCATTTGCCGCAGCGTATGAATACTCATAGGAGCTTTGTAATTTGACTCTGGAGATAACTTCCTCAGTGTTGGAGCTGTATCTCTCTTCCATCGGCACATTATGGTCAGCCTAGCCACTAGAAAGATATGCATTATTACTATTCTAAAGTTTTTGGGGAATTTGCAAATGGAGATTCCAAGCAGAGCCATTTCTGGAGATGGCTGCGTAATCATACCTGTAATAGTTGGTATCAACCCGAAAATGGAATTCCAAAAACTTTTTAATGATTTACAGTGCCAAAGCACATGCATTAGGTGCCCGGGCTGACCACAATTCCTCCAACAATCAGGAGAGGCTCCTTTGTACATTTTGGAGATTCTAGTTGGTGTTAGGTACCACCTGTATATGATCTTATAAATATTCTCCCAATGTGACACATTGTGCGTGGCCCCTAAACTGTGCTTTACTGCGTTTGCCCATTCCTCCTCAGAGAAAGTCTGGCCTAATTCCTGTTCTCATGTCAGTAAGGATTTTGTTTTAGTTATCTCCTTTTCCTCTTGAATTAGGCCATAGAAATTGGAGATGGATTTTTGTGATGTGGTTTTGTAGTGGTATAATTCCCAAGTCTTTTTATATACTGAAATCCTCTCTCCTAAGCGGGATCACAAAAGGTGCTTAATTTGGGAGATTTTAAGAGATTGTAGTGGAAGTTCTCCTATTGGTATTTTTATTTGCTCGTTTTTTATTGTTAATAGGTCCTTCCACACTTCTAGTGAAGCTTTAATGGAGGGATGTTCAGGTAAGTGTAAAGGTAGGTTTGTAGCTGCCGCAAGTAGAAGTGCTTTGAGATTTTTACCCTTCAATAGAGCTTGCTCTATTCCTGTCCATTGGTTGGATGGGGCTGAGGTTATCCATGATGCTAGTTGATCTAATAGAGCTGCTCTGTAATAGTTCTTAACCCCTTCCTTACCGGGCACTTAAACCCCCCTCCTGCCCAGACCAATTTTTGGCTTTCAGCGCTGTCGCATTTTGAATGACAATTGCGTGGTCGTGCGACGTTGTACCCAAATAAAATTTGCGTCCTTTTTTTCCCACAAATAGAGCTTTCTTTTGGTGGTATTTGATCACCTCTGCGTCATTTCTGATCGTCGCTATAAACAAAAAATGAGCGACAATTTTGCAAAAAAGAACAATATTTTTTACTTTTTGCTAAAGTACAAATCCATTTAAAAAAATATTAATCAGTTTTGGCCGATATATAGTCTTCTACATATTTTTGGTAAAAAAAATCGCAATCTGCGTATATTGATTGGTTTGCGCAAAAGTTATCGCGTTTACAAACTGGGAATTGATTTATGGCGTTTTTATTATTTTTCCCCGTTCTGAGGCTCCTAAAAGAGATCGGCGGATCTTGGGCGGACATCGAGTCCGCCCGACCCACAGGCACGCTCACGCAGCCAGGGGGCGCGCCAGGAGCGTGCACAGTGGACGACGTCCATGGACGTCGTCTGGGCATTTCAGATCCACGCTGGAGCCATACTTCGGCAATAGCGCGGATCTGAAGTGGTTAATTAATGGGGCTCCCATCCCACCTATTAATTTGTTCTTGGTTAAGATTGAGAAGGAGATCCTGGCTCTAGTACCTTTCCAAATGAATGTCCGTAAATGCTTGTCAAGGCTTTTAAAGAAATTATTGGACAGGGGTATTGGCAGGGTTCTAAAAATGTATAGTATTTTAGGTAGGGTTATCATTTTGAATGTGGCAATGTGTCCTAGCCAAGATATCTCAAATGTACTTAATTGTATTAATTCATTATGTACCATTCTTAGTAGTGGTTTATGGTTTAAATTGTACAAGTGTGATGTCTTGTTAGACAATTGAATGCCCAGATACTGAATTTTGTTCGCATCCCAATTACATGGGAATAGCGATCTTAGTTTAGTGCAAGTTTCTGTACTGATTTTAGTTGTTATAACTTGGCATTTTGTTATAATAATTTTGTAGAGTGAAGCTGCACTGAAGGTCTCAATTGCCGCATTCACCCCAGCTACGGATTTAGGGACTTCTGTAAGTGTCAGAATAACATAGTCGGCGCATAAGCCGATTTTATGGGATTTACCTGCTATGCCCATACCTGATATGGACGGCGATGTTCTGTTTCTGCAAATGGTTCCATGACTAAAGAGAATATCAAGGGTGACAGGGGCACCCCTGTCTTGTTCCATTAGTAATGGAGAAGGTGTTGAAAAGGGCTGCTGATGTAAAGACCCGTGCCGAAGGTTTCGTGTATAGAGCTGATATGGCAGTTAAGATAAACCCCCCAAATCCAAATTTAGTCAGGGTAGCTTGTAAGTATTCCCAGTGCACCCTGTCAAAAGCCTTCTCTGCGTCTAATGCCAGGAAGGCAGTTGACAGGTTTTGACTCTCCGCTGTTCTTATGAGGTTCAATATTCTCCTAGTGCCATCTGGTGCTTGTCTTCCCTTCACAAACCCAACTTGATCCTGATTAATTAACTCTGGTGTCACTTTGGCTACACAATTGGCTAATACCTTGGTATATATCTTTAGGTTAGCATTAAGGAGTGAGATGGGTCTGAAGTTTTGGGGGGGTCCTTTCCAGGCTTGGGCAGTGCAACGATCAATGCCTCTAGCATCTCTTGTGGCAGAGATCCTGAGGCAGCTATTGTGTTAAATATTTTTTGTAGATGTGGTATTAGTATGTCACTGAATGTTCTATAATACTCTGCAGAGAATCCATCTGGACCTGGAGATTTGTTTTGTTTTAATTCCTTAACCACTTTTTTGATTTTGTCTATTGTGAAGGGCCTATTGGGGCCACTCAGGTCTTGTTTTGTCAAGGAAGGTAGAGTCACTGAATCTAGAAATTGATTGATTTTCTCCTCAGTGGGTGGAGGAGTACTGGGATCCGCTCTTAAATTATAAAGGGTATTATAATAGTCCCTAAAGGCATCTGCTATATCTTTGGGGTGGTAAACTGTCTTGCCAGGCTAGGATCTCTCAAAATGCTGACTATCTAACATCAGTCGAGAACCTGTGTGAATTTGTGCCTTAGACTGTGCCGTGAAGTACCCTATACTAATACTCCACTAGTGAGTAGTAGCAACGGAAGCAGTACTTAAGGCAGAGGCCAGGTTGGCCAGGACAGGAGGGACCAAAAAAGCAGATTTCTGCTACAGACACAACATCTTTTTTTGGGTGACTTTTGGGTCAGGGTACCAGGAATGGCATCTGAAAAATGCATCTCATGCAGCCAGCTCACTGCACCTGGACTGGAAGTTTGGGCCACAGCACCTTCTGGATACAAAAGGGCCGTGATGATCTCTTCCTTAAATTTTAGGAAGGATCTACTTCTTCCTGATGCTTTGCCAAGTACAAAAGCATTGAACAGATCCAATTGAAATAAATATACAGGCACTTTCTTGTACCAGCATCTGACTTCTCCGGGAAACTAATAACTACCGCCCACCCCCTTATTCACTGTTCTGATCACTACTCCCTTCTTAGCTAAAATACCTTCCTATTATTATTATTATAATACAGGATTTATAGAGCACCAACAGTTTACGCAGTGCTTTACAACTTGAGGGTAGACAGTACCAATTCAATACACTTTAATACAGGAGGAATCAGAGGGCCCTGTTTGTTAGAGCTTACAACCTTCCTATATTTTCTTATTGTGTTTCCTTTTATTTACAGGTACGTTTTTAATTTCTTCTTGTATCATATTTTTAAATACATCAATATATTGGTAAGAAGCTGATTTTGGATTAAACATAGATTTATTTTTTAGATTACATGCATGAATTCATTCACTATGTCTTCCTTTTCCCTCTGCTGATGTTCAACGTAAAATTTTGTAATGTTTAATATTCTGCCAAATTTTTCTATGTCTATAAATTCTTCAAATGTATCTAAAATGTATCTGGGGCAAATTTTAATCCCTCTTTTGACACTTAGAATGCTTTATAGGAAAACTGTACTTCCTTCAGATTGAATATGTCCAACATTACATCTCTCTTTTCCTTTCTCCCTCCTCTGCAACCTCTCCTTCTCTTCTTTCTATGGGTTCCAAAGGTAATTGGGGGATTCTGTATGATTCCTTTCATCCCCTCCACCCCCCCATCCCCCCTGCTGGTGGTAATCATATCTAGGGTGTGCTTTCCCTCTAGTTATGTGATTACCACCAGCAGGGGGGGTGGAAGGAACCATACAGAGCCCCCAATATGCTCTGGAACCCACAGAAAGAAGAGACGGAGGGGTTGCAGAGGAGAGAGAAAGGAAAAGAGAGATGTAATGTTGGGCATATTCAATCTGACATATATAGTTACATAGTTAGTCATGTTGAAAAAAGACACAAAAAATATATATTTATAACCATGCAATCCCATATACACAATCCTTCACCCACAGTTGATCCAGAGGAAGGAAAAAACCCCAGCAAAGCATTATCCAACTTGCTATAGCGGGGGAAAAAATTAAAAGGAGGGATTAAAATCTGCCCCAGATACGTTTTTAGATAAATTTGATGTATGCATAGACATCAAACAATTTGGCAGAAAATTAAACAATAAGAAATATTACATTGAACGTCACAAACGTATCTCTATCCAAATACATAGGCTGAGCAGGGAGGACGCTCGAGGTGGGTGGGAGAATCGGATCACAGTACAGGCCTTCTTTGGCTGGTTAGCCTCTGGTTAGCCCCACATTCCTTGTGAGCTCCTAGAAAAGAGAGAGAGAGAGAGAGGTTGGTTTTAGTAAATACAACTTATAAAAATTAAAATGGTGTTTCATGGTAACTATACTATCCGTATTTAACAATACAGACAGGGGTCACTCACAGCTCTACAAACATATCTTATACTTACAGTAACTGCTTTGCCATAGTTTTATGGTGGAAGCATTTCCTGATGGTGAAGATGATGGCTATAATTAAAATCACAGCAACGCCTAAAAAAGGAAAGAAAATATATTAATATAATTGTAATATATTTGTTCTCGATTTACAATTTATTACTCTCTTTTGTAACAGCATTGTTATGTATTGCAGTAGATATATTTGTATGGCGGTGGTCTCAGAAAACAGGTTTCAGTTTAAACATGAGAAAATGTCACTTTTCCTTGTCTACTTATGTTTAACTCTAAAATCATTTTTCTGTGGCTGCACTGGCCTTAGAATCCATTGGCTTGCAACGGAACAAAGCTCAGTCTTTTTCAAATTGTAGGAAATCACTTTTTGTATGGATCCATGTCAATGTAATGTCAAGGCTTCCTGGCTAGAGCTGAACGCACACACCCCTGATCCCAGCCACATATAACTCTATTTGGCAGTGTATGGCCCTAATTGGCCTTGTGAATGAGGCCTTAGGGGATCAGGAGATGTCCTTTGCTTCTAGAAACATTATCACTTTGCTCTTGCTTGTAGTAAATGTACGTGGCTGGGAAAATACCAGACGTACATTATGTAAAGGGAGTACAGTACAACTTACCAATCCCAACCCAGTGTCTCCAATCTTTGAGAATTGATGTTTTTGGGGCCTGCGCTGTTGTCGGGGGTGTTGTCGTCGTCGGAGGCGGTGTTGTCGGCTTGTTCTTGTCTGTGAAAAAAGGGGAAAGAATGCAAAGTAAGAACAATTATGAATAAACGGCATTGTCAAAGTTTTCACAGCTTTTACTTTGTCAGTATTGTCCTATATTTTGAGCATGTATTTGTTATCAGCCAATGTCCTGTTTTCCTTGTAAATTGAGGATTATGTTCCTTCCTACCAGGGGCGTCGCTAGGTGAGAAAAAAAAATACCAGGGGCGTCATCCCGGGTGGGAAGGGGGGATGAGGTGGGGAGATGGGGTGATGGTAGGTGGCAGGGGGGTGGGTTTAAGACAGCGGGTGGGGGAGGTTGGAGTGCCCATCAATGCTGACCGCTAAACTGACCTACTTAATTAAAAAAAAAATTAAAGTTTTAAAGCTGTCAGCAGAACAAGAGGTGATGGTAAATCTTCAAAATTGGGGATATCTGTTCTGGTGACAGCTGTCTTAGAGGCAAATTGTCCTTACTTCATAGAAATTCAATTTCACTTCCTGAAATGTTCCCAATAGGAGACAGACAACAACAAAAAAGGGAACTTGACAGGGGTTTTAATCCCTTACTACTATATACAAAGCAGTTTCTATTTATTTTAACGTTGTCTGTCCAAATTTACAATCAAAAACATCTCCTATGTTCTCCAGTGTGATACACCTAGGTTTTTAGGATAATGGTTATTTATTACTATACCTTTTCCTTTGTTCCAGAATCGCTGCTTCCTGAGCCATTGCTGTACCGGCTTTGTTGTTGTCGGCAAATCTAAAAGACATAAATGAAACATTAGAAAAACAAACATAGTACATTTCTTTTAGTACATAAAATAATTATTAAGCATGTGGGCATTTCTTTATTATCTGATAAATATATGATGTATATCTGGTATATGTGAAGTTGTAGTAACTGCTGTGCTGCCCCTACTCTAATACAGAAGTATGGTACGTCATAAATGGGCCACGCACATCATGGGAAGATATGAATTTATGTTAAAGTGACCTTGGAAAAACTGAGTTAGGCCTTGTTCACATGGGCGTACCACAATGTTACACCAGTGCGAGGGCCGTGTTTACCTGCACAGGAATTGTTTTTACTTTGTAGTGCTTTCCTTTAATTTCCTGGAACAGTTCCCTCCGTTTTAGGGAATTTTAAGACTGTGTATTTCTTGTGTTTAAAATACTATAATTACCATTTGCCACATCCTCCTTGGTGGATGGCACTGGCTGATCCATAGCAGAATAAGCTTGTGTGGTGGTTTCCTGGATCTGATCCTCAATGCTATTCCCAGTGTTGGTCACGTTCTTCATAGTGACTGGCTGATCCTGGCCAGAATAAGCATCTGTGGCCCTATCCTGGATCAGATCCTCAATGTTATTTCCACCGTTGGCCATGTTCTTCACAGTCACTGGCTGATCCTTGCCAGAATCAGCTCCTTTTGTGGTCCCCTGGATCAGATCCTCAGTGCTGATGTAATCTGTACATGACAAAATAAGGACATTTCAATTAAAATCATTCATTTAGTGTAAGTAGAAGAGTTTATGCCCTATAAAAGGAATATCAAGAATGTGGATTTCTTGTGTTTGAAATAGTATACTTACCATTTGCCACATCCTCTTAGTTGGAGGGCATTGGCTGAACCTCAGCAAAATAAACGTCTGGGGCGCTTTCCTTGATCAGATCCTCAATGCTTTTCCTACCGCTGGACACATTCTTCATAGTCACTAGCTGATCTTGGCCAGAATAAGCATCTGTGGCGCTTTCCTGGATTAGATCCTCAATGTTATTTCCACCATTGTCCACGTTCTTCATAGTGACTGGCTGATCCTGGCCAGAATCAGGTCTTCCTGTGGCCTCCCGGATCAGATCCTCAATGTTATTTCCACCATTGTCAAGGTTCTTCATAGTGACTGGCTGATCCTGGCCAGAATCAGTTCTTTCTGTGGCCTCCCGGATCAGATCCTCAATGCTGATGTAATCTGTACATGACAAAAAAAGGAAATTGTGATTAAAATAATTAATTCAGTGTAAGTGAAGCAGCAAATAAGATGATGTAAGACAAAGCAAGAATAAACACTTTACAGGGAAAACTGGGACAGTTTCCTCCCTATAAAGGGAATATTAAGAATGTGTATTTCTTGCATTTGAAATCCTATACTTACCATGTGCCACATCCTCGATGGATGGCAGTGGCTGATCCTTAGCAGAATCAGCTACTGTGGCGCTGTCCTTGATCGGATCCTTCGTTCTGAATCTACGGTTGACCCTGTCCTTTATAGTCATGGGCTGATCCTTGCCAGAATCAGCTGCTTTTCTGGCCTCCCGGATGAGCTCTTCAATGCTGATGTAATCTGTACATGACAAAAAAAGGAAATTGTGAGTAAAATCCTTCATTTAGTGTAAGTGAAGCAGCAAATAAGATGATTTAAGACAAAGGAAGAATAAACACTTTAGAGGGAAAACTGAGAAAGTTTCCTCCCTATAAAGGGAATATTAAGAATGTGTATTTCTTGCATTTGAAATCCTATACTTACCATGTGCCACATCCTCGATGGATGGCACTGGCTGATCCTTAACAGAATCAGCTACTGTAACGCTGTCCTTGATCGGATCCTTCATTCTGATTCTACGGTTGACTTTGTTCTTTATAGTCACTGGCTTATCCTCGCCAGAATCAGATTCTTTTCTGGCCTCCAGGATCAGATCTTCAATGCTGATGTAATCTGTACATGACAAAAAAAGGAAATTGTGAGTAAAATCATTAATTTAGTGTAAGTGAAGCAGCAAATAAGATGATTTAAGACAAAGCAAGAATAAACACTTTACAGGGAAAACTGGGACAGTTTCCTCCATATAAAGGAAATATTAAGAAAGTGTATTTCTTGCATTTGAAATCCTATACTTACCATGTGCCACATCCTCGATGGATGGCACTGGCTGATCCTTAGCAGAATCAGCTACTGTGGCGCTGTCCTTGATCAGATCCTTCATTCTGAAGCTACGGTTGACCTTGTTCTTTATAGTCATGGGCTGATCCTTGCCAGAATCAGATCCTTTTCTGGCCTCCCGGATGAGCTCTTCAATGCTGATGTAATCTGTACATGACAAAAAAAGGAAATTGTGATTAAAATCATTCATTTAGTGTAAGTGAAGCAGCAAATAAGATGATTTAAGAGAAAGCAAAAATAAACACTTTACAGGGAAAACTGGGACAGTTTCCTCCCTATAAAGGGAATATTAAGAATGTGCATTTCTTGCATTTGAAATCCTATGCTTACCATGAGCCGCGTCCTCGATGGATGGCAGTGGCTGATCCTTAGCAGAATCAGCTTCTGTGGCGCTGTCCTTGATCGGATCCTTCATTGTGAATCTACGGTTGACCTTGTTCTTTATAGTCACGTGCTGATCCTTGCCAGAATCAGCTCCTTTTCTGGCCTCCCGAATGAGCTCTTCAATGCTGATGTAATCTGTACATGACAAAAAGAGAGGAAATTGTGATTAAAAACATTCATTTAGTGTAAGTGAAGCAGCAAATAAGATGATTTAAGAGAAAGCAAGAATAAACACTTTACATGGAAAACTTGGACAGTTTCCTCCCTATAAAGGGAATATTAAGAATTTGTATTTCTTGCATTTGAAATCCTATACTTACCATGTGTCACATCCTCGATGGATGGAACTGGCTGATCCTTAGCAGAATCAGCTAGTGTAGCGCTGTCCTTGATCGGATCCTTCATTCTGAAGCTACGGTTGACCTTGTTCTTTATAGTCTTTTCTGGCCTCCCGGATGAGCTCTTCAATGCTGATGTAATCTGTACATGACAAAAAAGGAAATTGTGAGTAAAATCATTCATTTAGTGTAAGTGAAACAGCAAATAAGATGATTTAAGAGAAAGCAAGAATAAAGACTTTACATGGAAAACTGGGACAGTTTCCTCCCTATAAAGGGAATATTAAGAATGTGTATTTCTTGCATTTGAAATCCTATACTTACCATGTGCCACATCCTCGTTGGATGGCACTGGCTGATCCTTAGCAGAATCAGCTAGTGTAGCGCTGTCCTTGACTAGATCCTTCATTCTGAAGCTACGGTTGACCTTGTTCTTTGTAGTCATGGGCTGATCCTTGCCAGAATCAGCTCCTTTTCTGGCCTCCCGGATGAGCTCTTCAATGCTGATGTAATCTGTACATGACAAAAAGAGAGGAAGTTGTGATTAATATCCTTCATTTAGTGTAAGTGAAGCAGCAAATAAGATGATTTAAGAGAAAGCAAGAATAAACACTTTACAGGGAAAACTGGGACAGTTTCCTCCATATAAAGGGAATATTAAGAATGTGTATTTCTTGCATTTGAAATCCTATACTTACCATGTGCCACGTCCTCGATGGATGGAACTGGCTGATCCTTAGCAGAATCAGCTACCGTGGCGCTGTCCTTGATCAGATCCTTCATTCTGAAGCTACGGTTGACCTTGTTCTTTATAGACATGGGCTGATCCTTGCCAGAATCAGATCCTTTTCTGGCCTCCCGGATGAGCTCTTCAATGCTGATGTAATCTGTACATGACAAAAAAAGGAAATTGTGATTACAATCATTCATTTAGTATAAATAAAGCCATTAATGAGTTAATGCTATACAATGAAATAAAAAAAGTTTTACATGGGAAAACTAAAGCTTTTTCCTCCCTATAAAGGGAATTTTCATCCACAATAAATATATTGGTGATTAGCAAAAAAGCTATAGTAGGTAATACAGGACTACTGAACCTGATACCATTGGCCATTCATCTCAATAAGATGCATTCCTCAGAGCAACAAAACACAGTACAAAAAAATTGGTGAAAGCACCAAAGAGCTCATGATGGGTCACAACGGCCAATAAAACATAATGTTTATTGATTTGATTAAAATTGCGAAGACAAAAATCACCACCACACATGCCCAAATTAAAAAAGACAACGTTGTCTACAATTAAACAAAAAACACAAGCCAGCTGCAGTCATCCAGTAAGCACCTCAAGCATACACCAAGTGACAGATAGTCCAGGGGTCAAGTGCACGTAAATCAGCAGAGTCTGCTGACTACAACATGTGCACAGCACCTATATCGTGAGGAGGTGCAAGTTTATGATCCAGTGAAGTGGGGAGCAGTATGAGGATAGAACCAGGTGATATGTGGAATTCATCCACTACAGTCTGGTTGTCAACACTGTCCTGCAATGGTCAGTCCGAAGTGAATGGTACATACAGGCAGGAGCTGACAGCATTGAACACCGAGCAATCAATCAGGTGATCGCCACAGCCACTCCCCTGACTCGTCAGTACGGCTACAGCACGGCAACTCGGCATCCCTGCAGGAACATTGGATCGATACGGCCTCACCAGGGACCAGTGATCGGACTGTGATCTCCCCAGAAGGACATGGCCGGTATATCCGGTGAAGATTGGTGAGATTGCCTTGTGCCCTGTTCATATAGTACTGACATTGTTGGCTCACAGCAGTGGCGGTGTTCAATGCTGTCAGCTCCTGCCTGTATGTACCATTCACTTCGGACTGACCATTGCAGGACAGTGTTGACAACCAGACAGTAGTAGATGAATTCCACACATCACCTGGTTCAATCCTCATACTGCTCCCCACTTCACTGGATCATAAACTTGCACCTCCTCACGATATAGGTGCTGTGCACATGTTGTAGTCGGCACACTCTGCTGATTTACGTGCACCTGACCCCTGGACTATCTGTCACTTGGTGTATGCTTGAGGTGGTTACTGGATGACTGGAGCTGGCTTGTGGTTTTTGTTTAATTGTAGACAACGTTGTCTTTTTTCATTTGGGCATGTGTGGTGGTGATTTTTGTCTTCAGAATTGTAATCAAATCAATAAACATGACGTTTTACTGGCCTTTGTGACCTATCATGAGCTCTTTGGTGCTTTCACCAATTTTTTTATATTGGTGATTAGTACACAATTGGGGAACCCGAGGAATTCATCTTTCTGGGAATTTTATAAAAAGACACTATAAATTATATCTAAACCCAACTTTTTTTAACATTTTGTAAGCCTCTCTGAGTTTCCCTCCATCTGTGTCCCATTTAAGAGATTTCCCTTTACTCCCCATCCTAAACGTACAACGGGAAGTTAGAGAAAATCCATTCTAAGGGTTGCCATAAGAACAGAAGGGTTCCTTTTGGAAGATCTCCCCTCTATTCCTGTTCTGTGACAATGGAAAATGGATTTTTCTCACCTACAGTGACAACAGCCATCAGGACAGAGGGAGAAAATAAATCTCCATGTGGATAGAGGCAGAAATACAAATCTGACAGAGGTTCCTATCTTTCTCTACTCCAGAAGAAGGTTTTGACTTTGCATACAGAAAGAGACCAATTTATATTGGAGAGTGGCTATTGCCCTATACTACACTGAAGTATGCACATTGCAGCCCACATTGTATGGCCTGTTTGTAAAATGCAGAAGGCAGCCTGGAGCTTGCTTTGCCCTATGGCGTTCTCTCTGCTTAAAGGATGAGTTCACCTTTTGGGACACAAATAATAAATGCACATCATTTTGCAGGAAAATACAATTGTGCAATTATTATTGTTTTTTCCCTAAGCCTGGAAAGCATTGTGCTTGTGATCAGGGGATCAGGGGTACAATGCGAGCCTCCTGCAGACAAGCCCTGCAGCTTTCAGCCCATTCCTTCATATGAGTTGGCTGTTTACAAACTGCAGGGCTTGTGAATGAATTATAAGGCCTCTCATCAGCGAGCTCGCTGTCCCTTCAGAACTACAGGCTGTCAGCTGCAAAGGCTGATGGTAAATGTAGTTCAAGGCATTCTAGGAAATCTCATCCAGTTGAGCAGGACCAGCCGAGATTCGAACCATGTATGGGCGGGCTGAATGTGCAACTAGTCTGCCAGATTTTTCATGCAATTATTGCTAGCAGTTGTTATAGCCCCCAGCAACAATCACTGTGATCTCCCGTCGGCGATGCCCTCCCCCAATATCCCCACAGATTGGGGGATACCCCTGCCAACATTGTCTGTGTTGATGGAGGAATCAAGCATTTTTCTTCCCTGTAATCCGTGGTTGCAGGAAAGAAAATTGCTCCGTCTATGGCCGGCCTAAGTGTAATGTGTATGATAGTCAGAATTTGTAATCCTTACCATTTCTTGGTGTCTCCACTACACCTGCTGGTGGAGATTGTTCAGTCCTCGGGTCTCCAACTATAACAGAAAATAAGCAGCGTTAGTACAACAAAGAATTGTCTATTTTAATTACAAACCCTAATAAAATGATAAAAAGAAATATGTTTGGGCAAATCTAATTGAACCTCCTTATTGGTCAGTGGTTCCGTCTATCACAATAAGAGAACAAAAGGAATCAGCAAAAACAGCGGTCCAGCGCCTCTAAGTTTAGCGACGCTTTATCGCCCCCACCCCAGTGTGAGAGTGGCCAAAGATGCTGCTTGAGGGACTTTTTTTCCCGTCCTGCAAGCGCACCGCCCCCCCATGTGAGAGCACTCCGGCTTTCACACTGGGGGGGATTAGGGAGGCATTTTCAGGCGCTATTTTTAATGCTAAAGCGCATGAAAACGCCCCGGTGTGAAAGGGGTCTAAGGCTACTTTCACACTGATCCGCGGCAAAAACATGGAACAAAAGACTATGCGTTTTTACCACCATTTGCGGTGCGATTTTCACAGGACTTATAATTCAAAAATCCAATCAAAAATGCAGCAGAGGTGCTTTTTTTATGCTATTTCCACGTTTTCAGTGCATTTCATTGGGGAGATGTGGTTTTGATGCATTTTTTTTTTAGCGCACCAAAAAAGCGCATGGTGTAAGGAAAGAAAACGGTATAATCTATGGGCTGCTTAACACAGCTCTCTCCATGGGATGAGAATTCTGCTCTCCAAGGGTGGCTACAATGACCGCATCACCAGGTGAGAAAAGGGGAAAACAGGCTAAAAACAGGAAACTAATTCAGCCGCCTCTAACTCTGGTAAACTGCAGTATATAAGATGTTTGGTTGTTGGGTTGAAATGCATTTTAATTTATGAAAAGTGATCCTGTGTGAAATCCCTTGCCGTCTGTAGCATGCAGTCAGTTTCCAACGGTCACATTTACTCTCCAGGTTTGAAAAAAAAAAAAAACTTTCTGTACCGCATTCATTCCACATTTATTCTGAACTATTTAGTGCACTAATATTAGAAGGATATTGAAATAATCTAAAAAAAAATAACTTACTTGGTCTTGCCGTTGATGACTGCACTGATGCAGCCACAATAAAAAAGGTGATTATGAGATATTTGTAAAGGCTTTCCATTGTAAATAGATCGCAAAAGATCAGTAATGAGCAGAGCAACAGCACAAAGCGTCTGCACTCAACAACACACAATACTGTTCTGGTGAAACCAACTGCTGCCCTTCCTTGTAAGGGTCCCGAGTGACATCATCATTACCAACAAGTATGTAATATAAGGGCCTGTCTGATTGGATACCAATTGCATGGATTGCTATGAGGCCATTATATTACATACTTGTTGGTAGAGGCTGCTGCCTGTAGCCTGCAGTTTCCAACTGACGATTTGAAAATTTGAAAAAAAAAAAAAAACTGCCCGGCCAGCCGTTATTTTCACCTCTCATCTGATCTATTTCTAGTCTTATGTGACAAATGATTATACAGTTTGAGGAAGGGGGATGGGGTGCACTGCATTATTGTAGAAAATAAAAGTAATTAAAAAAATGAGGTGTTGGCGGACGTCATTTTTAATTTTGGACCTGTATAATAATACCCCCTAATATTATTTCCTATTGCAGTTTTTAGGCTTTTTCCCCCCCTTTTATACATGTTGATCCTGCCAGTAAGCCTGGCTGTTTTAAGGGCTTGTTTACACCATATGCAGTCAAATACGTTTTCAAACTCATATTAAATACATATTAAGAAAAGGAAAACGAATGCGGCAGCTCTAATGATTATAAAATGTTTGGTTTGGGGTTTAGATACATTTTATAATAAGAAAAGTGTGCTGGAGGTGAATTCCCTCGCTTGTTTTTAGCAAAAATTTACACTCCAGGTTTAAAAAAAAACAAAAAAACTGTCTGTACCGCATTCATTCCACATTTATTCTGAACTATTTAGTGCACTAATATTAGAAGGATATTGAAATAATCTAAAAAAAAAAATGACTTACTTGGTCTTGCCGTTGATGACTGCACTGATGCAGCCACAATAAAAAAGGTGATTATGAGATATTTGTAAAGGCTTTCCATTGTAAATGGATCGCAAAAGATCAGTAATGAGCAGAGCAACAGCACAAAGCGTCTGCACTCAACAACACACAATACTGTTCTGGTGAAACCAACTGCTGCCCTTCCTGGTAAGGAACCCGAGTGACATCATCATTACCAACAAGTATGTAATATAAGGGCCTGTCTGATTGGATACCAATTGCATGGATTGCTATGAGGCCATTATATTACATACTTGTTGGTAGAGGCTGCTGCCTGCAGCCTGCAGTTTCCAACTGACGATTTGAAAATTTGAAAAAAAAAAAAAAAAACTGCCCGGCCAGCCGTTATTTTCTCCTCTCATCTGATCTATTTCTAGTCTTATGTGACAAATGATTATACAGTTTGAGGAAGGGGGATGGGGTGCACTGCATTATTGTAGAAAATAAAAGTAATTAAAAAAATGAGGTGTTGGCGGCCGTCATTTTTAATTTTGGACCTGTATAATAACACCCCCTAATATTATTTCCTATTGCAGTTTTTAGGCTTTTTTCCCCGTTTTACACGTTGATCCTGCCAGTAAGCCTGACGGTTTTAAGGGCTTGTTTACACCATATGCAGTCAAATAAATTTTTAAACTCATATTAAATACATATTAAGGAAAGGAAAAGGAATGCGGCAGCTCTAAGGATTGGTAAATTGCAATATATAAAATGTTTGGTTTGGGGTTTAGATACATTTTATAATAAGAAAAGGGTGTTGGAGGGGAATTCCCTTGCTTGTTTTTAGCAAACATTTACACTCCAGGTTTACAAAAAAAAAATTTAAAAAGAACTGACAGGGAACATTCATTTCCCATCTAAGCTGATCTATTTACTACACTAATATAGCACCCCATTTACTAACAAGTGTGTAATAAAACCATCTGTGGATGTCTAATTATGAACCCATGTGATTATATATTGTTATTTAATGTTATATATCCTGTATATTGTGATTATACACCAATCAGCCATAACATTATGTATAATCTCTGTTTATTACATTTTTCAATATATATATAACATACAATCAGATGGTCAGTTATAAGCTACCATAGATATGAAAAAAAATTACATCTTTAAATACTTCTATCACATTACCTACAATTAAACAATTATTTTTCCACCTAAGCCTAAGCCATATTATTTCTTTCATTATTTACTTTTCAATTTTCTTTATCATATCTTAAACATTTTTAGGCCTAGGTAATTTACCGACCGCATATTTACCTTATATACTTTTTCATATCATTTCTTACAGTATTATTTCATGCCTATGGTTCCCTCCCTGTGCGTTGCCGTTTACACATAGGCCCCCCCAGGTCTGGAACCCTAGTCCTCCCGCCCTATCAACATTCAATCTCACAAACGATCAAAACAAAAAAAAAAACAAACAAAAAAAAAACCCCCAAAAAAAACCCAATGAGTCTCGGGGCTCTTAAATTATTTATAAATATTTAGACAGTGATCCTAAGGTTCGATATTCATCCCATTTATCCCACATCTCCCTAAAGCGTTCTCGAGAGCCAGACTCAATGCTAATTGTTTCCTCGAGTAGTCGCATCTCGCCCATCTCACATACCCATTCTGCCATTGAAGGGGCAGTCTCTTTTCTCCAGGAGCGAGCAATGATTGTTCTTGTTGCTGTTAACTTATGTTGCAGAATGTCTCTTTTAATGGACTTTAAAGAACCGGGAATTATTGATAATATGGAAATGAGTATATCTGATTGTAAAGTAGAGTTAGACATTTCTCTATATATCCCGAATATGTCTGTCCAGAGTTGGCAGACCTCTGGGCACTAATACCACATATGGGACATAGTCCCTTCAGCCCTTTTACATCTCCAACACATTCCTGAAATACTCTCTTTAATTTTTTTTTTTCAAATATGAAGTTTATTGATATCCAGTGAGGGCAAGACAGTACATCACAAGTAAAGAAACACCAAGAACATAAAGTCTACCATAAGACCGTAACTGTAAAGATTTGTCTGCTCGGCCGCGGGCCCCTCTCTCAAAGTGGGGGGTCCCCGGTCCAAGACCAGTCGCCTCTATGTAAAACATCTGCCAGGCCCCCACCTACTCCTATTTTCCTTGTTCTGGGATTAGAAACACAAACAACAGGAAAACCCGGGAAGGGAGAAAGAGAAAAGGGGGGGGAGTAAAAGGGTGCAGTGGAAGAGAGGGGAGAAGCTAGAACAGAGAGGAGATAGGGGAGAGTATGATGAAGAGGAAGGGGAGGAGGTACGGAAGGGGAGGGAGGGTAAGAAGGAAGGGGGGAAAGGATAGTGGATGGAGAATGGGGTCCAGGCCGCTAAGGGGCGAGGGCCCGAGCCGCCAGGGGTGCAAGAGCCTCCCTATGGGACCTTGGAGTCACTAAGCGTCTTTCCATCATCCGACAAGAGGAACATATTTCACATTCCCCATGTCTTGCTATAGAGCTCTCGCTTACATTGCAAAGTGAGAACCAGGTCTTCCATCTTATTGATCTCTTCCACTTTGCATACCCACCCTGCGATGGAGGGGGGGTGCCCTTGTTTCCAATGAAGCGGAATACATGTCTTAGCTGCATTCAAGAGGTGTCATAGAATGGACTTCTTATAGACTCTAGGGGAGATGTCGGAGATATGGAGAAAGTAGAAGGCAGGGTCCCAGGGTATCTGGTGCTCTGTGAATCTCTGGGCCACGTTGTGAATCGTCTTCCAGAAAGATGTCAGTTTGGGGCAGAACCAGAATATATGTAATAGTGACCCCTTGTCCTTTTGGCATCGCCAGCAGAGGTCGGAAGTGGAAGGGAAGAACTTATGGAGCCTGACTGATGTGAAATACAAATCGAGGAGTTATACGTGCTTCCATGTTCTTTGATAAAAGTTTGACGACTGGTCCACCATAAAGTGTAGTCAGTCCGAGGTATTCAAGAAGGGAAGGTGAAGGCTGGAGACGACCGCTACGGTTTTCCTGTTCCCCAGTGATAATGTATATAAGACCAAGACGGGGTTTGACTGTAGAAAGACCTTCTGCTAAGTGTTGCACCGGGTCTCTAAGTGTCTCGTGGTCTATGGGACCCTGGGACGGAAGATGAAAGAGGTATAGAGGCTGTAGAGGGGATCTCAGATATTCTTCAGGTAAGATACTGTGGAGAACTTACGTCGATTCTGTACATAAGGCGAAGTAACCTTTGTTCCCGTGGGGGGGAGGTAGCGTCCCACCCATACGTTTCACCTTCTCTAGTTAT
>BLSH010068911.1:187405-199297 GCA_018402905.1 Glandirana rugosa | reverse complement strand
TCTACAAAATGTATCTCCGCTGACCAGAACCTGGCCCCTGGGGGGTGAAACTCTCTCCCCGGGCGCCGGATCTTCTGTTTAGAAATGTCAATGCCAGAATACCATCTGAAATACAAGAACCACATAGAAATGAACACTACATGACAGAACGGGAGTGACCTATAGTTATTTGGAGTATAAACTTTTTTTTTTAATTTCTCTCATAAAGTCCTTACACAACCTCTACATTTTCCCGACTTCCCTGATACAGGGTATACACCATAATGACGGGTCTCCAGACGGTTGAGACCTGTCTGTATAAGCCCTATATATCTGCGCGCAATCCCGGCTTAAAGGGAGGACGTCATATGACGTCCACCCGCTGGGAGAGCAGGACCGCTCCGCCGTCATTTGACGGTGGGCGGTCCTGAGGCGGTTAAAGAACCGGGAAGTATTGATAATATGGAAATGAGTATATCTGATTGTAAAGTAGAGTTAGAAATTTCTCTATATATCCCGAATATGTCTGTCCAGAGTTGGCAGACCTCTGGGCAGTAATACCACATATGGGACATAGTCCCTTCAGCCCTTTTACATCTCCAACACATTCCTGAAATACTCTCTTTAATTTTTTTTTTCAAATATGAGGTTTATTGATATCCAGTGAGGGCAAGACAGTACATCACAAGTAAAGATACACCAAGAACATAAAGTCTACCATAAGACCGTAACTGTAAAGATTTGTCTTCTAGGCCGCGGGCCCCTCTCTCAAAGTGGGGGGTCCCCGGTCCAAGACCAGTCGCCTCTATGTAAAACATCTGCCAAGCCCCCACCTACTCCTATTTTCCTTGTTCTGGGATTGGAAAAACAAACAACAGGAAAACCCGGGAAGGGAGAAAGAGAAAAGGGGGGGAGTAAAAGGGTGCAGTGGAAGAGAGGGGAGAAGCTAGAACAGAGAGGAGATAGGGAAGAGTAGGATGAAGAGGAAGGGGAGAAGGTACGGAAGGGGAGGGAGGGTAAGAAGGAAGGGGGGAAAGGATAGTGGATGGAGAATGGGGTCCAGGCCGCTGAGCGGCGAGGGCCTGAGCCGCCAGGGGTGCAAGAGCCTCCCTATGGGACCTTGGAGTTACTAAGGGCCTTTCCATCATCCGACAAGAGGAACATATTTCACATTCCCCATGTCTTGCTATAGAGCTCTCGCTTACATTGCAAAGTGAGAACCAGGTCTTCCATCTTATTGATCTCTTCCACTTTGCATACCCACCCTGCGATGGAGGGGGGGTGCCCTTGTTTCCAATGAAGCAGAATACATGTCTTAGCTGCATTCAAGAGGTGTCATAGAATGGATTTCTTATAGACTCTAGGGGAGATGTCCGAGATATGGAGAAGGTAGAAGGCAGGGTCCCAGGGTATCTGGTGCTCTGTGAATCTCTGGGCCACATTGTGAATCGTCTTCCAGAAAGATGTCGGCTTGAGGCAGGACCAGAATATATGTAATAGCGACCCCTTGTCCTTTTGGCATCGCCAGCAGAGGTCGGAAGTGGAAGGGAAGAACTTATGGAGCCTGACTGGTGTGAAATACCACCTGGTCAGGAGTTTGAAAATTGTTTCCTGTACCTTCGTGCATATTGAGGACCTAAATGAGAATTGGATAGGTTTTAAATTTGGGCCGCTGTAAGGGTTCGGGAAAGGTCTGCCTCCCACTTGACTATGCTGGGTAGACGTGGTTGCTCAGATGGGGTGTTTAACAGAGAGTAGGCCTTAAAGAGGGTTTTCGGGAGGGTGTCTGTGTCTGCACAGTACTCTTTGAATGTCGTATACATCCATTTGAAGCCAGTAGGGTTTAGGAGCGAATGAAGATAGTGGTGCAGTCGGATGGCTGGCCAGAACGGTAGGTGGAAAGGTCCGGAGGCATCATTCAGTTCCGCAAGGGGGGGCCAATGGTCCGACAGTATGAAATCTATCACCTGGGTGAGGCCAACGAGCTGTAGTGTTTGATAGGCTTGGGCATAGAGACCCGGCCAAAATTGCGGGTTACCCAGGAAGGGAAGTCTGTGGTTGTGAAGTGCATATGATCAGCCGCGCGCCAGCTCGTAGACAGCGTGGTACCAATTAAGGGGTGTGATTTGAGTTTAAGAGGTAGGTGTTTTAAGCACCACAGCGCCCTCCTGAGGGGAATTTGTGATTGCTGCTGTTCAAGTTGTACCCACTGTTTTAGGTCCGCGTGGTGGCACCAGTCCACTAATCTCGTCAAATGGGCCGCCTGGTAATATTTCCGTATGTCCGGGTGCGCTAGGCCACCAAAATGTTTTTGCAGAGTAAGATGGGAGTTTGGGAGTCTGGGTTTCTTATGAGCCCAGACGAACTGAATGAAAATGGATTGTGTCTGCTTAAAGTATGTAGGAGGAATTTTGATTGGCAATGCTTTAAAGGATAGAGGAGTTTGGGGAGGATACAAATTTTAAGGAGATTACATCGCCTGTACCAGGAATGAATCCCTTTATGCCACTGATCTAATAAAGTGCGAATTTTTACGTAGTAGGGGTGGGAAGTTCAGATCGAAGGTGTGCGTGATCTCAAGGGGTATGAATGTACCCAGGTGCTGCAATGCCTTCACGGTCCAACGAAAACTAAAGCTGGCCTGTAAGGTCGAGAGTATCATTGGAGGGAGTGCCACGCCCATCCTCTCGGATTTTGAGAAGCTTATTTTAAGATTCTAGTATAAGAAGAGTCAAACAGCGCAGTCCCATAACCAAACTAGCAGCTGAACACTATAGGCAATTTATCACAATCCTACAAAATGTCCACAATAAGAAAAAAGTGCAGCGCTGTAGAATATGTATTCTTCTGGATAAGACACACCCAGTGTAAACTCGTGCATGGACAATCAGATAATAGTGCTTCAGTGCCCCTCTTCCTCCACCATCCACACTAGCAGCTCACCTCCCCTCCCCTATCAGGCTCTTATTACAGGAGCCCAATAGCGCCTGTTGTCACAATCAAATGGACAGATATAGGATCCCAATGGATGAATGGTGCCAGTATTCCCACTTCAAAAATGCTCCAATACGGATCAACCGCTCCAATCCAATCACAGGTGAAATAAAAATAAAGGAGAACCACATCTAGTGCTCTCTGTATTGTAAACTTGCTTTATTAGGATAAATGAAGGAAAGGTACTCACAAATAGGGCACTGAAGATCAGTGCCAGGCTTGAAAGCATACAGGATAAAACACACGTCTTGCTCACGGAGACAGCGATGGCCGCGGATGACGTCACTTCCTGTTGCGGACGTGTTACGTTCCACAGACCAGAACTTCTTCGGCAGATCCGCCCTATTTGTGAGTATTTTTATGTCACCTGTGATTGGATTGGAGCGGTTGATCCGTATTGGAGCATTTTTGAAGTGGGAATACTGGCACCATTCATCCATTGGGATCCTATATCTGTCCATTTGATTGTGACAACAGGCGCTATTGGGCTCCTGTAATAAGAGCCTGATAGGGGAGGTGAGCTGCTAGTGTGGATGGTGGAGGAAGAGTGGCACTGAAGCACTATTATCTGATTGTCCATGCACGAGTTTACACTGGGTGTGTCTTATTTTAAGATTCGCCAGAGTTTCATAGAGCGAGAACTCCTTTAGGAGATTAGGGAGGGAGATGACTGGATTGGTGACTGTGGAGCACAGGTCATCGGCGTATGCAGATATTTTATAATGTGAGGCCCCGATGGTCAATCCCACTATGTCTGGATTCAGCCTGATTGTGCACAAAAAGGGTTCAAGTGAGAGGGCGAAAAGGAGTGGAGACAGAGGGCACCCCTGACGTGTACCATTTTTAATTGGGAAGGACTCGGATAGGGTCCCATTGGCTGACAATAATAAGGCAATTTTAAGTCTGTATTAAAGAGAGATATTGGCCTATAACTACCGCATTGGGTCGGGTCTTTCCCTTCCATGTGGATGACGATAATAAGGCAGAGTAAACCCATCCGGGCCTGGGGCCTTCCCTGGCTTCATGGAGCCATAGGCTCGTTGGATGTCCAAGAGAGTTATGAGGGCGTTGAGCTCCGTCCTTGCCTCCTCAGATAAAGAGGGTAACAGTGATCTAGTGATGTAGTTGTCTATCTCTGTTTGGGGTGGGGCAGGGTCCAGCAAATTGTAAAGCACAGCGTAATAGTTGCTGAATGCTTGGGATATATGTTTTGGTAAGGTTAATTTGTGGCCCTGCGGTCTGGTTAAAGTTGGGATGTAGGAAGCCACTTGCTGTTCTCTCACCAACCTAGCCAATAGTTTCCCACACTTGTCACTACTCTCGTAGCCAATTTTGCGGGTCTTTTGCAAGGCCACCTTTGCCTGGTAATGTAGAAGGTCGGTTATTTGTTTGCGGAGGAGAACGAGGTCAGCTTCCAGCGCAGGTAAGGGAGCGTGTTTGTGGCAGGATTCTAAAGAATGTAGCTTTCCTAGAAGGGAGGAGAGCTGCTCGTTCTGTTCCCCTTTGATTCGGGCCCCGTGTTTAATGAGCACCCCCCGAATGACCGTTTGTGGGCCTCCCACAGGGTACCTGGGGCACAGTCATCCCGGTCGTTCCGAGGTAAAAAATGAAGTCAGTTCTTTAGTGATGTCTGCTAGCACTTCTGGTGTCTGGAGGAGGCTTTCATTGAGGTGTCAAAATCGGGGCCTCTGTGATGTGGATTCTCACAGTGTATAGATCATGGTAACCGGAGCGTGGTCTGACCAGGTAATATTTCCGATAGAGGTGTCAGCGACTGCTGCAAGTTGGCTGTGGGGGATGAAAAAAAGGTCAAATCTAGTATACGTCTTATGGGGAGAGGAGTGGAACGTATAGTCCCGCTCCCCTGGATGTTGTAGCCTCCAGATGTCAACTAACTGGGCCCTATGAAGGGAGTTGGCAACTCGCTTTCTGGTGCTAGGGGGAACCGAAGAGCTTCCGATGGAAGTGTCGACGGAGGGGATCAGTGGGGTGTTGAAGTCCCCGCCCAGCAGTAAGAGTGTGGGCAAGGAAAGTGTCTTGTTGGGTATTGGGTGTGTAAATGGTGCCTATGGTCACTGCCACTTCTCCAATCAGTCCCTTCACGAATAAGTTACGCCCTCCGGGGTCCCTTAGGACCACTCTGAGCTTCCATGGGAGTTTTCCTGAGAGCAGAACAGACACCCCTTTAGACTTGGCTGCTACATTTGTGGAATGGTAAGACAGAGGGTAAAATCTATTCTTGAGTATAGGAAGCTTGTCGTCCCTAAAGTGAGTTTCCTGGATAAGTGCAATGTCAATCTGGGAATGTTTGATGTCTGAAAGGAGCACACGTCTCTTATCAGGTGTGTTTAGGCCCCTAGTGTTCAGTGACAGAACCCTGATGCAGCCCATCCCCAGTCCACAGTAGGAAGAAACAAGAAATAGGGGGGCAGAGAAAGGAAAGGAAGGAAAGGGACCAGGGGAAACAAGAAGGGGAGGTAAGGGGGGTGGGAGGGAAAAGGGGGAGGGCAAACTAAGGGTGGACATAAAGATTGTCGATGGCACTAGTCTACGTCTCAATGGTAGACTTGAACCAGCCTGAGTGGGGGAAGTGGTTGGGCAGGTCCTATACACGGGAGCCCAGCCCCCCCAGTCCCTCCTGGTAAACAGATGTAAAAGTACAGTTACCACATGTTAGAGAGCATTGCAATATCAAGTAACAAATAAGAACATAGCCGAAGTGAGCAGTGAGTAAAAACAGATATGTGTTAATAAACCAGTGCCTACACATCATGAGTCTGTAACTGACAAAACAATAACTACTGTAACTGCAGAGCCCAACGTTAAAGTTGTTAGCATGTCACTTTGATCCGGTCCGGTCCCCCATCCCTCCCCCCTGGATGGCACAGCCCACCCAGTGCCTGTTCAGAGGGCCCAAGTGCCTGTGTCCACATGGTGTGGCCCCGGAAGGGCCCCGGTTGTCCAGACGGCAGTTCTGGCAGGTGTACGGAGTAAAGATCCTGTGAGTGTCTGTTCCATCACCTCGGTGGGAGGGGGTATATCAGCAAGCTGCCGGGCATTCCATGCCCCCCCCAGTGTCCACCAGAGGCTGCCCCCCCGCCCAGAGGCGAGACATAAAATGTACAGCAAGCAGGGAACAAAGAGGGAGGGGGAACCTCGGTCTAACTTATGGCATTCTCGTTCCTACGGGGAGGGCCGCAATCACCCCATTGCATGGTCGGGAAGATGGAATTCACTGCAGAAGGGGAATGTGTGGGAGTCTGTATCCCGTAGGGTGAAAGTCTCCTCTGTTATCTACAAGGCGCACCCGGCAGCGGAGGGGAACGGCAATCTCCGCGGGGGGAGTACAGGGGGCATGTTCCACCACCCCCCGGGCAGGCAGGCAGCTAGAGGGCCCCTAGGGGAGCTTCATTGTCTAAGCCTGATGTTATGAGACAGTGGGTGGCGGAGGAGCAGACAGGGGTAGGATCGAGCAAGTGAGGGCTCAGGCAACAGTCTGTAGTAAAAACAAAACGTGACTCACCATGAAGATGTGTTGGCTGCATTCAAATGCCTGGCATGTGTGGCCGGATGCTCACCCTAGGCTTCCCGCAGCTCATTGTTGGTTGTGTTGGTGAAGCTCCTGTTACAAGGAGAGGACGTGGTTGATCTGTGCCAGCTACATGCACAAGTGAAACACCTTCCTCAGGTGCGAGTAGCCGACAGAACCTTCAACATTATATGGTAGGCCCGAATGTCGCTAAACGAATGGTGAGGCCAGAACAAGTACAGGCAATAGTAGATTGGGTGGCTGACAATGCCTCCAGTGCCTTCACATTGTCTCCCACCCGGTCCCTTGATGAAAGCTCAGAGTTGGCACCTGAACCCCATGGCCATCTGTCTTTCACCTCAGCCCCTTGTAAATTAGCCAAGCAGTCTGAGCCCCAAGTCATCCAACAGTCTCTTATGCTTTTTGATAATTCTCCTGGTGTGCTTTCCATGGACCATCCACATAGCCCTGCCCCAGAAGTGGAAGACATTGAGTGCACTGATGCCCAACCACTTCTGTTGCAGGATGAGGACATGGAAATACCAGCGCAGCACGTCTCTGATGATGACGAAACACAGGTGCCAACTGCGGCAGTTATCTTCAGTGTGCAGACTGACAAGGAGGGCAGTGGTGAAGGGTGGGTGGAAGATGATGTGGAGGAGGATGATGAGGTCCTAGACCCCACATGGAATGAGGGTCATGCGAGTGACGTGTGCAGTTTGGAGGAAGAGATGGTGGTCGCACAGAGGCACCAGCACAGCAAAAGAGTAAGCAGGTTGCAAAAGCAGAGCGAGCGCCCCCTAGACAGTACGGCTGCTACTACCCACTGTGCCCAGGGACCTAGCACACCATAGGCAGCTCAAAGGCATTCCCCCTGCGTGCAAGTTCTTTAGACAATGTGCTGACGACAAGACACGAGTGGTTTGCACGCTGTGCAATGATAGCCTGAAGCGAGGCATAAATGTTCTAAACCTCAGCACAACCTGCATGACCAGGCATCTAAATTCAAGGCACTTGCTGCATTGGAATAAGTATCCAAGAAAGGTCTCGGCCTCTTTTGCTGCTGCCTCGGCCTCTTCCTCCACCTCTACAGTGACAGTGTCGCCTGCCACCCAGCAAACAGAGCATGTGACAGCAACCCCACCATGTCCGCCACCGTCCCCAAGCATTTCCAAATGGTCCCATGAAAGCTTACAGCTCTCCATCTCCCAAACACTGGAGAGAAAGAGGAAGTACCCCCCTACCCACCCACGATCCCTGGCCCTGAATGCCAGCATTTCAAAATTCCTGGCCTTTGAAATGCTGTCATTCCGTCTGGGGGACACGGACAATTTTAAAAACCTGATAGCGGTAGCTGTCCTACAGTATGTGGTTCCCAGCCGCCAATACTTTTCCAGGCGAGCCATCCCTTCCTTGCACAAACAAGTCGGGGACAAGATCAAGTGTGCACTGTGCAACGCCATCTGTGGCAAGGTCCACATAACCACTGATACGTGGACCAGTAAGCACGGGCAGGGACGCTATATCTCGCTAACTGCACACTGGGCAAATGTAGTGGCGGGTGGGCCTGAGGTGGCTAGCCATGTCCTTCCACCACCGAGGATTGCAGGGCATTTCTCTTTGCCTCCTGTTGCCTCCTACTACGCTTCCTCCTCCTCTACCACCTCCTCATCCGCTCAGCATAACACCTTCACCACCAACTTCAGCACATCCAGGGGGAAACGACAGCAGGCTGTTTTAAAACTGATATGTTTAGGGGATAAACCCCACACTGCGCAGGAGCTGTGGACAGGCATTGAACAACAGACCAATGAGTGGTTGTTGCCACTGAGCCTCAAGCCCGGCCTGGTGGTGTGTGACAATGGGTGAAATCTCGTAGTGGCTCTGGGCCTAGCCGGTTTGACGCACATCCCTTGCCTGGCGCATGTGCTGAATTTGGTTGTACAGAAATTTCTAAAAAACTACCTGGATATGTCAGAGCTGCTGCAGAAAGTGTGGGCCATCTCTGTGCACTTTCGGCGTTCTCACCCTGCTGCTGCTCGCCTGTCTGCGCTGCACCGGAACTTCGCCTCCTATGTGACGTGCCCATAAGGTGGAACTCCACCTTGCACATGCTGGAGAGACTGTGCGAGCAGCAGCAGGCACCGGTACCGAACCCGAACTTTTCCGCGAAGTTCGGCCGAACCCACCGAACCCGAACATCCAGGTGTTCGCTCAACTCTAGTCGTAAAGTAAAGGACCAACGGTCCTTGCGGAAGGTGACCGACAGGAGGAAGCTCCAGCGATAGGTAAATCCCTGCTGGCACACCAGTTCCAAAACCGGGCGAAGTAAGGCCCGCCATTGGAGTGTAGCTCTGGAAATGTCAGGGAGAACCTTGATTTGCACTCCATCGAAATCCATGTTGCCAGCTTCCCATGCCTTGCGTAGGGTTTTTTTCTTTCTGAAGGTAGTGATGAACGCGGCATATGATGTCTCTTGGCCTGTTGGGGTTCATAGGGAGCGGGCCCAGGGCACGGTGGATAGGGTCTAGCTCTACCTGCAGTGGGATCAGGTCTCCCGTGATCATATGGAAGATTGCGGACGTCGACTCTTGCAAGTTCTCCTGAGCGGTGGCCTCCGGTAGGCCCCGGAGCCGCAAGTTGTTTCGGCGGCTCCGGTCCTCCATTTCCTCTAAATGCAACTGCAGCTCCGCAACCGAATCCTCGTGGGTGGAGTGGGAAGCCTCTAGCGCAGTCAGCTGGCGCTCCACAGTCGCCAGGGAGCACTCCCCCCGCCACCAATTTATCTGCCAGAGCTCCCATCTCCTGCCTGACATTGCGGATCTCTTTTCTGTGGGTTTCCTCCACCCGGCTAATCAAGGCCACAATGACGGCTTTGGTTGGGAGTGCCTGGAGCAGGGCTCGGAGCTTGGCATCTGCCCGGAGAGTGAAGGGCTGGTGTGCAGAGTGCAGCGGGTCCAACCGGAACACTGCAGGGGTGTCCGATCCAAAGTCCAACAGCGAGGAGGGAGCGGGAGATGTCGGTGGGTCTCCTGCATCCAGAGCCCCGGAATGATCAGCACACGGAGCCACCATCTTAGGTGGTGGGGTCGCCTCAGCAGTGTTTGTCAGGAACTGGAGGATGTCTCCATTAGTTTTTGCCACTCCATTAGTTTTTGCCGCTTCGCACTGCTCCTCGTTCTTCTTCTCTTAGATGTCAGTATATTTTGTGGTTAAATGCTGCTGTAGCCAGGTTGGGGCTGGGGACATGCGGGAGCTCTCAGTGAACGCGTCTGTCTTCGGCCATGACAAGACCAGGCCCCCCTACTCTCTTTAATTTTATGTAAATCGGTTGGACACCGATACCATCTGGATATGATTTTGTAATTTCTTTCCTGATATTTGGCTGAAGGAGATAATTTATGTGTCAGGAGCAAGGACTTTTCCCATTGTGGTATAGATATTGTTTTCTCAATCTCTTCCTCCCATTTATCTAAATATGTTACTTCTCTATCTAGGTCTTTGGGGAGTAAATCCTTATATATTTTTGATAACACATGGGCCGGTTTGTGTGTTTGTAACAAGAGTTTCTAGAATTCTAAAGGTGATCTTTCTAGTTCAGCACGTTGTTCTATAGAGTGAATATATGCTTGCAATTGTTGGTATTGTATCCATTTATTTGTGGTTCCTCTTGCTAATGTGCTCATTAGAGGAACCTCGCCGCCCACCAAGATCTGAGCCAGCCTCACGTCATACCATTTTTGCCAATCCAAAAAAGTTATAGCCTCTACTGCTTTTGGTTGAAAATCAGGGTTGGAAAATAAAGATGTCATGGGCCCGATCTGGGTAGATAGGGTTCTTTCTTTATAGGTGAATCCCATACCTTAAGGGTAAAAAGAACCAAAGATGGCATACTTATTGCTTTCACACTCAATGTTCTGAAACCAGTCTACTACGTTAGTTACATGTATAGCTTGAATGTATTTCGTTCGGAGGGCCAATTAATTTAGGTCTGACAAGTATATCTCCTTTAATTCGGGAAGGTTTATGTTCCCAGACAAATCCCCCCACCGCCATACGCAATTTTTGGATTAAGGAGGTGGAGGGACATACCGGAACTGCTTGAAACACAGCTGTTTGTTGCCATCTAAAGGAGAAATTCTTCTGAAGATGAATTTGGATTTTATTTGATAATGAAATATTTAGTGTTTCGGATTTTTCATAGTTTACTTTAAAATTACTTATCTCTCCAAATTGATCAAATTCCTGAATAAGATTCGGGATTGTTATTATTCGATTAGTAATGTATAATAAAAGATTGCCTGCATAGACTGACATTTTATATTCCTTTCCTTTTATTTTGATCCCTTGTATATCTGGATTATTTTGTATGGCTTTGGTAAATGTTCCATTACCAATACATACAGTAATCTAGAAAGGGGACATCCCTGTTGGGTTCCATTTGTGATTGGAATTGAATCCAGCAGGATCCCGTCTATCCGAACCCTTGCTCGGAGTTTACTATACAAAGCCATTATCTTTTGCAGCAATTGGGGACCAATACCCCGTTGTATCAAAGTCTCTGTCAAACGCCTTTTCAGCGTCTATAGACAAATGGCAGGATGGGATGGAGTGTCTCTGGACAAATTCAATCAGTGTGATTGTCTTCAAAGTATTGTCCCTAGCCTCCCGACCCCCACAAATCCCACTTGATCTAAATGTACAAATGCCGGTAAAATTGGAGTAAGTCTTTCTGCTATAATTTTGGAAAAAGGAAAAAATCCGTAAATCAATATTCATAAGGGAGATAGGCCTATAGTTCCCGCAAATAGTGTGATCTTTATCTGGTTTGGGTATTATAGAAATATGGGCTTCCATGCCCTGTGATGTAAAGGGACGGGAGGTGGAGACTGCATTAAAGGTCCTACATAGCACGGGTCCCAAAGTTTCTCCCAATAATTTATAGAAACGTGTAGTGAATCCATCTGGTCCTGGGCTTTTCCCCAGGGCTAGAGCACTTATAACTAGAGTTGAGCGAACCTCTGGAAGTTCGGGTTCTGCTGGTCCGTCCGAACTTCGGGACAAAGTCCGGGTCCGGGTCCGGACGGAACCCGAACGATCGCACGGACAACGAACCCCATTGAAATCAATGGGGACCCGAACTTTTATGCACAAAAATGGCTGTAACAAAGTCCTGGAAAGCCCCAGAGGGCTGCAAAAGGAAGTAAAATGGGGGTAAGGGTAGGGCAAGTGCCCTACAAAAAAATGGGGACAGGGAAATAACTGTAAATATTTTTTAAAAAATAAAAACATAAAAAAAGCAAAAATGGAGGTGAATGTGGATCATCTTCAAACTGTGTCTGAAAAGTATTAATTAATGGTAGAAGCCATATAACTGTTCTAAAATCATC
>BLSH010068911.1:153788-174408 GCA_018402905.1 Glandirana rugosa | reverse complement strand
GATCCCCCCCCCCCCCCCGATGTCCCAAAACCCACCCCTAAAGGGAGCAAGCTGTGAGTCAAGTGACATAGAGGAGGCAACCAGGTTACAGGAATCCCCCCACAGTCTTAGGAATGATACGCATCTTTCTATACCAGAAAGTAATCTGTAAGACCAGAGGAGCCCTGGAAACCATTGCTATTCTTAAAGAAACCCAAAAAGTTTGGGCAACAATAAAACTGAACTGCACTACAGCCCCGGACTACTAACTTAGAATTTATAGAGACAAGCCCTAGCGTCTGAACCTAGACCAGGAGCTAGTTCATGCTGGTCAAGCGCCAACTGTATGGTTAGAGTCAAAATGGTAAAGAAAGAATTATCTACCAAAGAATAGAGAGACAGCTAGGACAGAGAAGGAGAGGGAGGATAAAAAGAGGTGAGTAAAGTGAAGAAGGGCACCAGGGCGTATAGTCTAGTAGTAAGACATTTGTTATATCATACAGGCAGATTAAGGTATTTTTTCCAGGGTCCCCAAATTAAATCAAATTTAGGGGAAGAATCAAGGATTGTATTAGCAAGCCTCTCCTGTGTCATGATCCAAGAAACTTTTTGTTTGGCAGCATAGAAAGAGACGCTTCCAAGCCCTGGCAATTGTAATTTTAGCTCCCAGTAGGATAAAATGAATCAGTTTAACCACTTCAATATCAGGCACTTAGAATGCTTCCTGTCCAGACCAATTTTCAGCTTTCAGTGCTGTTGCGATTCGAATGAGAATTGCGTGGTAGTGCGACGTTGTACCCAAAAAATTTTTTTATCATTTTGTTCCCACAAATAGAGCTTTCTTTTGGTGGTATTTGATCACCCCTGCAGTTTTTATTTTTTGCGCTATAACAAAAAAAAGACCGAAAATGTTGAAAAAAAAATAATTTTTCTTTGTTTCTGTCACAAAAATTTGTATAAAGTACATTTTCTCCTTCACTGACAGGCACTGATGTGGCTACACTGATGGGCACTGATGAGGCTACACTGACGGGCACTGATGAGGCAGTGCAGGTTGGCACTGATGAGGTGGCACTGATAAGGTTGCACTGATGATGGGGCAAATATGCAGCACTGACAAGCAACACTGATGGGCACTGATACGTGGCACTGATATGCGGCACTGATGGACACTCATAGGCGGCACTGATAAGTGGCACTGGGCACTGATGGGCACTGATAGGGGGCACTTTTAGGTGGCACAGGTGGGCACTTTTAGGTGGCACAGGTGGGCACTCATAGGTGGCACAGGTGGGCACTGATAGGTGGTACAGGTGGGCACTTATAGGTGGCAGTGGTGGGCACTGGTGCAACAAGCACTGTTAGGGATGGCACTGGCAGGCATCATACTACAGTGCATAATATTGCCCTTACCTGGTGGTCTAGTGGGGGCTCCCTGGTGGTCCTGGGTGGCCTCTGTGTGATTTCCCTGGTGGTCCTGGGTGGCCTCCTTGCGATGTCTGGGGAGTCTCCCTAATGGTCCTGATCCGGCTCCCTGGTGGTCCAGTGGGGGTGATCCTGAGGGTGGCTGCGTTGATAAACGTTCAGCGCAGCCCCCCTGTCAGGAGAGCAGCCGATCGGCTCTCCACTGCTCAGGTCTGCAGACCTGAGCAGAGGAAAAGCCGATAAACGGCTCTTCCTATTTACACTGTGATCAGCCGTAATTGGTCATGGCTGATCACATGGTAAAAGGTTTCGGATCGAAGCCTTTTACCCCGGTCGGTAATGCGGTGGGTCAGACTGACCCACGGCACCACCGATCGCCACGATGTGCGCCCCCAGGGGCGCGCGGTCGCGGATTATCCTGAGGATATCAATAGACATCCAGTCAGGATAATGAAACACCAGCCCGGACGTCATTTGTCAATGCGGGAAGTGGTTAAAGAGGGACTTGGAAAGCCAATCCGGTCTAGCGTTGAGAAGGGCCGTTTCTGGATTTTGGGGGATCGCCTGTCCCGAGATCCTTCTTAGGAGGTGAAAGATTCTATTCCAGAAACCTCGGATGCGGGGGCATTCCCACCAGATGTGGATAAAGGAGCTTGTGAGGCCACAGCCCCGGAAACAAAGATCCGAAGCATTCGGAAACATAGCCGCCAATCTAGATGGGACCAGATACCAGGGCATGAAGACCATAAGATTGGCCTCCTTTTAAGGCGATATTTATCATCCCTTTGAGGGATCTCTGAAACATGCAGCTCCACTTATCCACATCCCAAACCGCAGATAGGTCCCTTTCCCATTTACACACATAAGGGGGCTTACTTGGATTGTCTATCAGTGATGCATAGATTAATGAGATGCCCCCTTTTTGATCCTGCAGCTCAGAACACCACTTCTCATATGGAGTGATGCCTTCAGAATCATTTCTGGTCCTCCAAAGAGAGGCCAAGAAATGATTTATTTGTTGGAAGCGAAATTTCTCGGAGAGGGGCATATCCAGTTTATTAACACAATATGATAGAGAAATGGGGCCCGTGGAAGTAAAAAAGTGTCCGATGCAGAATAAGCCTTTATTTGTCCACCAATGAAAGGCCTGAATTTAGAGACCCGGGGGAAATTGAGGGTTATTGAACAAATGATTAAGGGGGTAAAGGTGTGAGATCAAAAGGGGTGGTTTGAGTATGGAATCGCAGAGGGACATGGAGTGAGAGAGGGTAGGTGCTAGGATCGGGGGTCTCGACTTGCGGAGAACCCCCACTAGAAAGTCGATAGTATTTTGCGGTACCGATTGCCTCATCGAAACCCAGTCAGCTTTGTGCCCCCTGACATAAATGACTGAAAACTGTGCTAACTGGGCGGCTTGGTAATATTTAAATAGGCAAGGGAGTGCTAGACCTCTTTGGGAACGTTTCCTATGAAGGACATTGGTTTGACGTATAACCCTTCCTCTCCCAGATGAGCTTAATTATATGTGATTGGAAACTTTGTAATTGCTATTTCTTCAGAGGGATTGGGCGGGATCTGAAAAAGTACAGGGCTCTGGGGAGTAATGTCATCTTTACTGCATTTATTCTACCAAGCCAGGAAAGACCCTCCTGGTCCCATCTGGAGAGATCTTCAGTTAGTTTCCGAAACAATGGAGGGTAATTAATTTAGTATAAGTTTTTGATATTAGCTGCCAGGCTGACCCCCAGATAGGGAATATAGTCGGGACTCCAGGAGAACTTATAGAGTTCCTTGAGTCTCTGGACTGTGGGGGCCAGAGAGGAGATATTTAAGGCCGCTGATTTAGACCAATTTACATGCAGCCCAGATTTTCCCAAATTCTTGAAGCAGTTTTATAATCCAGGGGGGTAGAGGAGAGGGGTGATGTAATGATTAATAGCAAATCATCTGCGAACAGAGTACATTTGTGTGTTTGCCCACCACACTGCACTCCCTGAATATCAGGGTTTTCTCTGACAGCGATTGCCAATCGCCATCACGAAAATCAAAGGAAAGAGGGGGCATCCCTGTCTGGTCCCTTTGGCAATATCGAATGGCTCCGAAAAGCAGTTTTGCAATTTAACCTGAGCGCTTAGGTTAGAGTATAGAGCTCTTAGAGTCTGGATAAATTTAGGGCCGAAGCCCCATCTGGACAAGATCTCAAACAGGTAAGACCAACTTACAGAATCAAATGCTTTTTGAAGATCTACTGATAAAATGTATCCTTCGTGAAGTGGTCCTCCATCCCAGTTAGAGTTAAGGAGCGAGATAATATCAACTGCTCTTCGGATCTGATCCGAACCTTGTCTGCCTGGGATGAAACCCACTTGGTCTTTATGAACATATTTACTGATACATTTAGACAATCTTTTAGCCATGATTTTAGTCAGGATTTTTAGGTCGTTATTGGTTAACGAGATGGGTCTATAATTGCTAACATTCAATGGATCTTTACCCGGTTTGGGAATAACTGAGACAAATGCTAGATTAGCTTCCTTCTGGAGCTTAGACCCACCCCGAAGGGAATTGAAAAGTTTGGCCAGAAAGGGGGCAATGGTGGGGCCAAAAGTTTTATAATAGCCTGTGGAAAAACCATCAGGCCCGGGAGCTGAGCCCTTCTTGAGGTTTTTAATTACTTCCAGGATTTCCGCTTCTGTGAAGGTTGTTCCCTGTGTCCCTGGAGTCCCTGTGTTCAGTGGCAAGTTTAGGAAGGGTAATCCTATTTAGAAAAGTGTCTTGGGTAGGGGGAGGGGATGTTTGCTCCTTTTCATAAAGGCTAGCGTAATATTTCTGAAATGAACTCATGATCCTTAGGGGGTTCTGGGTTAAGTCCCCCGCCTCATCCCTGATTTTTGGGAAAGAAAAGGACCGAAACCTAGGGGACAGCCTGGCAGCCAATTTAGGACCTATTTGGTCTTTTTGCATATAGAAATGGGCTCTTGACCATTGAATTTGTCTCTCAGTTTTGGTGGTCAAGACAAGGTTAAGGGCCACCCTACCTGCTTCTAGTTGCGCCTTAGATTGGGGGGTTGGGTTCCTCTTATGAGCCTTAGAAAGCACCTGGAAGTCCCTCTCTAATTTCTCAATGTCTCTCTTCCTCTCCCTATTCAGCCTAGCTGAAAGCTGGATAATCCTGCCTCTCATCACCCCCTTGTGAGCCTCCCAAAGTGTCGAGGGAGAGATTTCTCCATTGCGCGTGATCTGACAGGGGAGAGTCTCTTATATAGACTTTAGTAATCCAGGGGATGATTGTGGCAGGAGAAAAAAAATGTGATCTATTCTTGCCAAGCTCTTATGGGGGGCAAAGTAATGAGTGTAATCTTTTACTCTGGGGTTACATTCCCTCCATATATCAAATTATAGAGGAGTTTGGCGAGTTTGAGGCTATGTTTTGTTGGGCGGAGGAACCGGGATTTAATACCCCCCAACTTGTCCAGCGAGTGATCAAACGCCAAGTTAGAGTTAGTCCCCATTATCACAGCCCTTTCCAGATGAGGGGAGAGTAGCTTAAGCATTGTTTGAAAAAAATTTTGCTTGGCCCTGGTTTGGAGCGTAGTAAGAGATAAAAGTAAAGATTACACCCCCCAAGTCACCTGATACTAAAATAAACCTACCCTCAGGGTCTTTGATCTCTCTCTGAGGTGAGAATGCTACCCGTTTGGCGAAAAACACTCCCACACCCATAGTCTTATCTGAAGCATTAGCCAGGAAAAATAGGGGGTATTTAGAGTGGACATACTTAGGGTTAAACTGTCCTGGAAAGTGTGTTTCTTGCAGCATAATCACATCAACATGCTGGGAGTGGGCAGCTGTGAAATATTTCTTCCTCTTCATTGGGGAGTTAAGACCTTGTACATTGTGTGTAGCGACAATCAGTTTCCCTGCAGGATTAACAGACGTGGCCATGATGTAGAAGTGGTGAACTATGCATCACTGAGGCAAGGCTTACCTGTATCCATGTGCATTTACTAGGGGACCTATTATATATGGAGCCTATGGAAAATGTCCACTACTCCTCAGCAGCATCATCGTGTCCCTGGTGCCTAGGAGGGAAATAAGAGGTTAAGAAGATAAAAGAGTTAAATTTCAGATGAGGAAATAAGAAAAAAGAACTAATCAGAGGGGGGTGATGAAAACTCACCTCCCGATCCCTCTGGAGTCCGGCGCTGGGGGGAAAAGGACACAACCCCAAAGTTGGACAAGGACCAATTTGTATCTGCCCTACTGGCAGACTTACCCCTGACTTGGGGAGAACCTGCATATGGTTCCCCAAGGCAGCGGGAGGCGCAAAGCAACTGCCAAATCTCGGGCCCGTAACTAAAAATTAAACTAAAATCTTAACCGAACCCTAGGAAACTTAGCAAGGATGAGAGCTATCAAGACTGCCCTCTGTGGAGCTCCCCAGGAGGAGCCCTCCTACCAAGGGAGCCAGAGTGAAGTCTAGCCCCCCGAAAGGGACCCAGCCCCCCCCCTCCCGGCCCTGACTCTGCTGACATCAATGAAAATTGGTAACAAATTGAGGACCATGGCCCTGTGGGATCCTCAAACATATAAACCTATCCTCTAAATAAACTGGATAGCAACAAAAAACAGTTTTGTAAAGAAGTCACTCAGAAGGACAAAACGTGGGAGCACTTTACAGTGCAAAGAGTTAGAGGCCACAATAAGCCCAGAAACTTTGACCCCGAGGTTGGGAACCGGGATCACGGAGGATGACAATCCTTAGAGCGCTTGGATCTTTGACTACGCCAGAGCTGAGGAACTGGACTCTGAGGAGATGGTCTTTTGGAGGGTCCCGCAGCTTTGTTCGGCAGCGCAAAAGAGGAGTCCTGGGAGATGAGGTTAAGGAGTAATAATAGATGTTCTTCTTCTGGAAAAGTGGAGAAGCCATAAGACTTGCTTTTGAATATGAAGGAAAGGCGGAAAGGAAAGGACCCCCAATATTTGATAGACGACTTCTGGAGGACCTCTAGGAGAGATTTCATGAATCTCCTTTTTTGAATGGTAGATGGCGATAGGTCCGCAAAGATTTGGATAGGATGTCCTTGGATGGAGAAGTGTGGGGAATTCCTAGAGACTTTCATGATCTCCTCTTTCACACTGTAAAAATAGGGTTTCACAACTATGTCTCTGGGCAATCCGTCAGAGCGAGGGGGATGTAACGCTCTGTGCACTCTGTCTAGTTCCAGACGATGTTCGGGAATGTCCGGAATAATATCTTTGACAAACTCAGAGACTGCTACTCAGACATCTGTAATGCTCTCCGGGAGACCCCTGATCCGGAAATTATATCTCCTTGAGCGGTTTTCCAGGTCGTCTATTTTAGACAGGGCTGTTTCTAGCTGGTCTTGAAGATCCTGGATACGCACTGTGTTCTGATTAGCCCTTGAGACCGTTTGTTCTATTTTGTGTTCAATTGCCTCAATCCTCGTTCCCAGGTTTTGGAGATCCGCTTGAATAACCAAAGTTATATGAGAGGATGTTTGGGCCAAACCTTTTGAGAGCATCTTTGAAAAAACCTCCATCATCTGGAAATCAGCATGTAGTGTGGGGGAGAGAGAACCGGGAGAGACAGCAGGAAAATTACCCGTTGCTTGGTCCTTATGTGGGGTTGTTATCAGTTCTTCTAGTGTCCTTTCCAAAAGTGAAATAGTGGAGGCAGGAGAAAGGGTCTGGGCTCTTTTGAGTTCCTGGTAGGGGACCAGGCGAGGAATGAATTTGTGACCCCCCCTCTGGCCCTGCTTCCATGTCATCCTCTCTATCAACTGCCACCTGTGGTGATTCCAGGGCAATAGGGTCTGCTTTTGGGGCCGGATCAGTGAAGCCAGGCTGGCGCGATAAGTCCCTTCTGACTGCCCCCTTCTCCATAGTAACTGACCCTTTCAATTGAGATTAGTCATGTACTTCTTCTGTGACTTATAGAAACTGCTGTCCATGCGATATAAATACCCCCCTCTTGCTTAAAAGAGACACTGGGTCCCCAGGCTCTGTAGACCACAATGAGGTCTGTATAGGTCTGTTCAGCAGGAGGTAGACCTGCAGCGCTGCCTGGCGTGGGTGCCTGTCCACAGTGAAGGATCTCCAGACCATTTTGGTGGCCCCCTTATCTACAGGGGAGTCCCCGGACCCCAACTAAGAAGAGAATGGGCTCCGCCAGGCCCCCTTACCAATCTCCTGGGACTTGCCGCCTGCTGCGATCAAGGAATGGGGCCGCGTAGGCCCAAGCCACGGCCTCGCATGAAGGAATGGCCGATCGCGGGTGCTGCGGTTGCACGGTCGGGCCCCGCGGGGCTCCAGGGAAGTCCCCCGGTCTAGCTGGGCTCTTGAGAACTGGCCAGGCTAGTACCTGGCTCCGGTTCTTGCTTAGAAGAGCCCAGTTGGCCGAGTAGGTGCAGAGCTCTGGGATCACACGTCCATTCCAGATGCTCCGCACATGCGCTCTGCTCATTCTTCTTTGAAGGACCTCTCAAGCTCCATCGGGTTGGATGAAGAGTGCTGGTGCACAGCCATTTTCAGATCTCTCTAGAGATGTTCAATCGGGTTCAAGTTTGGGCTCTGGCTGGGCCACTCAAGGACATTCACAGAGTTGTCCCGTAGCCACTCTTTTGTTATCTTGGCTGCAGGGCCAGATTAACATAGGGGCTATTGGAGCAGCAGCTCCAGGCCCCTTCCTTAAGATAGGCCCAGCCAAGTGGTGTGAGTGAGTCACTAATACTGCCCAGCACTGCTCTGTGTGCAGTGTACACATGATTGATATGGAAATTGCGACTGCATTGATATGTACATTTTTCTCTCACCCCTCTCTCTCTCACCCTTCTCTCTCACCCCCATCCTCCTCTATTTCTCACTCCCTCTCTATTTAATTAAATTTGTTTCAATATTTAATTTTTTTTTAACAAAATTGTTTGCATTTTCATTGTATTTATTTACATAAAAAGGGCCAACAAAATCCACAGCATCAGGCCCACAATGCTCTTAATCCGGCCCTGCATGGCTGTGTGCTTAGGGTTGTTGTCTTGTTGGAAGATGAACCTTCGTCCCAGCCTGAGGTCCAGAGCACTCTGATTATTTTTCCTCAGGAAAGACGATCCCAACGAGCTAATCTCCCACAATATATATATATATATATATATACACAGCCTCTCAGAAAAGTTAGTACACCCCACACATTTTTGTAGATATTTTATTCTATCTTTTCATGTGACAACACTGAAGAAATTACACTTTGCTACAATGTAAGGTAGTGAGTGTACAGCTTGTGTAACAGTGGCAAAAAAAGTGAGTACACCCCTAACTGAAAATGTCCAAATTGGGCCAAATTAGCCATTTTCCCTCCCTGGTGTCATGTGACTCGTTAGTGTTACAAGGTCTTAGGTGTGAATGGGGAGCAGGTGTGTTAAATTAGGTGTTATTGCTTTCACTCTTTCATACTGGTCAATGGAAGTTCAACATGCACCTCATGGCAAAGAACTCTCTGAGGATCTGAACAAAAGAATTGTTGCTCTATGGCCTAGGATATAAGAAGATTGCCAAGACCCTGAAACTGCATGGTCAAGACCATACAGCAGTTTAACAGGACAGGTTCCACTCAGAACAGCCCTCACCATGGTCAACCATGAGTGCACATGCTCAGCGTCATATCCAGAGGTTGTCTTTGGGAAACAGACGTATGAGTGTTGCCAGCTTTGCTGCAGAGGTTGAAGGGGTGGGGGATCAGCCTGTCAGTGCTCAGACCATACGCCGCACATTACATCAAATTGGTCTGCATGGCTGTCATCCCAGAAGGAAGCCTCTTCTAAAGATGGTGCACAAGAAAGCTGCAAACAGTTTGGTGAAGACAAGCAGACTAAGGACATGGATTGCTGGAACCATGTCCTGTGGTCTTATGAGACCAATATAAACTTATTTGGTTCAGATGGTGTCAAGAGTGTGTGGCGGCAACCAGATGAGTACAAACACAAGTGTGTCTTGCCTACAGTCAAGCATGGTGGTTGGAGTGTCATGGTCTGGGGCTGAATTAGTGCTGCTGGCACTGGAGAACTACAGTTAATTGAGGGAACCATCAATGCCAACATGTACTGTGAAATACTGAAGCACAGCATAATCCCCTCCCTTCAGAGACTGGGCCGCAGGGTAGTATTCCAACATGATAACGACCCCAAACAAACCTCCAAAACGACCACTGCCTTGCTAAAGAAGTTGAGGGTAAAGGTGATGGACTGGCCAAGCATGTCTCCAGACCTAAACCCTATTGAGCATCTGAAACGTTAGGTGGAGGAGCGCAAGGTCTCTAACATCCACCAGCACCATGATAATTGTCATAGAGGAGTGGAAGAGGACTCCAGCGGCAACCTGTGAAGCTCTGGTGAACTTAATGCCCATGAGGGTTAAGACAGTGCTGGAAAATAATGGTGGCCACACAAAATATTCACACTTTGGGCCCAATTTGAACATTTTCACTTAGGGGTGTACTCACTTTTGTTGCCAGCGATTTAGACATTAATGTCTGTGTGTTGAGTTATTTTGAGGGGACAGCAAATTTACACTGTTATACAAGCTGTACACTCACTACTTTACATTGTAGCAAAGTGTCATTTCTTCAGTGTTGTCACATGAAAAGATAGAATAAAATATTTACAAAAAATGTGAGTGGTGTACTCACTTTTGTGAGATACTGCATATACTGTAGCAGTGGGACCCTGTGTTACCCAGAAGATTTTACGTCAGGTTTTTGCAGACAGGCACGCTGATTGCACAGCTGTGTGCTGCTCTATTAGGCCTCATGTACACTGCTGCTGGTAAACGGATGTTTAGGAGCAGTTGGGTGCTTTTTTCAGTTGCCCCTGAACTCTCCTCTATGTTATCTTATCAGTACATGTACACAGGGTAGTTTACAGCCATTTCCAGGCAGTTGAGTTTAGAGGCTTTTCTTAGAAAGCAAAAAAATGCGTTCAGACGGAAGTTGAAGACGCCAACTGCCTGTAACAGCTTGTAAACGGGCCTAAACGCCATAACTCGCATTTAGCAGTGTTTCATTTAGAGGCATTTGTCATTAAAAAAAAATGCTTCTAGACGCGAAAGCAGCTAAACGCGGCATTTAAACCGCGGCTAAACTTTTTTAAGTGTTGGTTTCTAGCTGTCAAAAAATCGTTCAGGAGAGTTTGTATATATTATTATTATTATACAGGATTTATATAGCGCCGACAGTTTGCGCAGCACTTTACAATATTATATATATACAGTTGTGCTCATAAGTTTACATACCCTGACAGAATTTATGATATCATGGCCATTTTTCAGAGAATATGAATGATAACACAAAACATTTCTTTCACTCATGGTAGGATTGTCAAAGGACCTGTGGGAAAAGGTAGTTGAACTGTATAAAACAGGAAAGGGATATAAAAAGATATTGAGGAATTGAGAATGCCAATCAGCAGCGTTCAAACTCTAATCAAGAAGTGGAGAATGAGGGGTTCTGTTGAAACCAAACCATGGTCAGGTAAAACAACTAGAATTTCAGCCAAAACTGGGCTTTTTGCCAAGAGGAATGGGCAGTTTTACCATCTGAGAAGATAAAGAGCCTCATCCACAAATACCACAAAATAATTCAAGCTGTCATTGATGTTAAAGTGGACAATACAAGGTATTAAGTTACATTTTGGTCTCATCACGCCAAATGACTTTGTGCCAGAAGGTTTGAGGCTTGTCTCTGTGCTGTTTGGCGTATTGTAAGCTGGATACTTTGTGGCATTTGCATAGTAATGGCTTTCTTCTGGCGACACGACCATACAGCCCATCTTTCTTCAAGTGCCTCCTTATTGTACATCTTGAAACAGCCACACCACATGTTTTCAGAGAGTCCTGTATTTCACCTGAAGTTATTTGTGGGTTTTTCTTTGCATCCCGAACAATTTTCCTGGCAGTTGGGGCTGAAATTTTAGTTGGTCTACCTGACCATGGTTTGGTTTCAACAGAACCCCTCATTTTCCACTTCTTGATTAGCGTTTGAACACTGCTGATGGGCACTCTCAATTCCTTGGATATCTTTTTATATCCCTTTCCTGTTTTATACAGTTCAACTACCTTTTCCCACAGATCCTTTGACAATTATTTTGCTTTCTCCATGGCTCAGAATCCAGAAACATCAGTGCAGCACTGAATGAATGATGCAAGGGTCTGTCAGGAGTCCATAAACTCATTGACCTTTTATACACACACACATTAATTACAAGCAAACAATTCACAGGTGAGGATAGTTACCTTTAATAGCCATTCAAACCCCTTTGTGTCAACTTGTGTGCATGTTATAAGGCCAAAATCACCAGGGTGTGTAAACTTTTGATTAGGGTCATTTGGGTAGTTTGTGTTGTAATTTATGATTTAAAAGGAGTAAACACAGTTGATTGATAATAAATGGCTTCAGCCAAACACTAACCTTGAGTGAAAGAAATGTTTTTGTGTTATCATTCATATTCTCTGAAAAATGGCCAAGAAATAATAAATTCTGCCAGGTTATGTAAACTTATGAGCACAACTGTATATATATACAGTATCTCACAAACATGAGTACACCCCTCACATTTTTGTAAATATTTTATTCTATCTTTTCATGTGACAACACTGAAGAAATGACACTTTGCTACAATATAAAGTAGTGAGTATACAGCTTGTATAACAGTGTAAATTTGCTGTCCCCTCAAAATAACTCAACACACAGCCATTAATGTCTAAACCGCTGCCAACAAAAGTGGGCCCAATTAGCCATTTTTCCCTCCCTGGTGTCATGTGACTCATTAGTGTTACAAGGTCTCAGGTGTGAATGGGGAGCAGGTGTGTTAAATTTGGTGTTATCACTCTCACTCTCTCATACTGGTCAATGGAATTTCAACATGGCACCTCATGGCAAAGAACTCTCTGAACATCTGAAATAAAGAATTCTTCCTCTTCCTCTACATAAAGATGGCCTAGGCTATAAGAAGATTGCCAAGACTCTGAAACTGAGCTGCAGCACAGTGGCCAAGACCATACAGCGGTGGTAATGGCGCTGCTCTCCACTGACACGAAGGCAAAACCCACAGTGATTGGGGTTAATACAAGAGATTCAGGCACTCAAAACATCTGAAAGGTCAAAAAAGATAAGTCAGAAAGAACCAGATCGGCGAAAATGAAACACTAGAAAAAACTTATATAAAATTTCCAGAGTGCTGGTAACAATTCAATCTCTAATATTATGTGGGAATACTGAGTGTGTTATTTCCCTGGAGACATTTCAATAAAATGTATATATAATAAATGGGTGTGCGAGATGATGGAGTAAAAGGGGGGTCGTGCTATATGATAAATAAACCTTAACAGTTGATGGTAAAAAAGTAGAAAAAAGTAGAAAAAATGTAAAAAGATATAAAAAATATATAGAAAAATATATATCCCTTCCCCTCAAATTCCATACATCATAGACAAATGTAACCTTATGAAAGCAAAGTCCAGTGCGGTCCACAGCCTGAAACCGGAAGTGACATGTGACGCTATAGCTCCTTCCGACGCGTTTCGTCATAGGACGTCTACTGTCCGCTCCAGTAGACGTCCTATGACAAAACGCGTCGGGCGGAGCTATAGCGTCACACGTCACTTCCGGTTTCGGCCCGTGGACCGCACTGGACACGGCGGACATCCTGTTTGGGAATCTGACATACTGAAGCTGTTCTTAATCTACTAAGATGTAAGTGTTTACTATTTTTTGGAAATAAATCAAACGATATTGCGCAAGATACTGTCTCTTCTTAAATGGTATTTGACGGAGATTACTACAGAGGAGGTGGAGCCTAGGATGTTTTTTCCCCATACTTGCTTAAAATTCCAGAGGTGGAACAATATCCATTCCTGGGTACTACCAAGCGTGCACCCCTTCAGTGGGGAACGCTTTCCGGCGAGTGCTCTCACATTTGAAGCGCATGAAGGGGAACACCTAAGACACCACGGCACATACAGTGGGCAGCACATTGAACACATTTTATACGTGGTCATAAACTTGTAAATAACTCATGAAAGAAAAAAGTTACGTTAAAACCAAGCACACCATTGTTTTTCTTGTGAAATTCCCAATAAGTTTGATGTGTCACATGACCCTCTTCCTATTAAAAAAACAAAAGTTGGATTCAAAATGGCTGACTTCAAAATGGCCGCCATGGTCACCACCCATCTTGAAAAGTTTCCCCCCTCACATATACTAATGTGCCACAAACAGGAAGTTAATATCACCAATCATTCCCATTTTATTAAGGTGTATCCATATAAATGGCCCACCCTGTAGACTACTTTAGCTTAAGTGCAAATAGGAACAGCCTTTATTAAAAATTCACACAGAATTTATACCACATAAAATCAAATGAGTTTGATCACATTATCCTAAACAATGGCCACCACAGACAACCTGGTGTCTACATAGGAGTACATGGAACAGAGACACCCATGCAGTAAAATATTAGTCATGTAGGGGTGATCCCTAGGGAATGGTGGCAATCCCAGGGTATCATTTGATAGCTCCAAGCCCCAAAGGTGATACAGTCCAAAAAGTGACATCTTTCCAGGTCAGGGGCTGAAACGACAGCTAGTAAAAGGTACCTGGTAACACTCCCCACTGTAACGGAATGAGATTTACAAAGCCGTGGCTACTAATCCCTGGTAAGATGTTGTGGGAAGAAAAGGTCCCTGCAACCAGTGTCTGTGACAATCCTGGGGAAAAGGTTTCTTGTAACCCAGAGAGAGGAGTCTCCTTAGTCCTGGGTCCATAGTCGATGGGAAGGAAGCTGGCCCAAGGACCTTCAGGAGCCCAAGTCAAGGTGGCTCCCATGACAGCAATCAGCTCTGTGCTTTATGAAAATATTAGATCCAACAGAGCAGTTCTTCTAGTTAGTGTTTTCACCATTTGACCCAATATTGTGTCCTGCAATAGGTTCAAGAAATGACAAGCCTTAGTTGAATGTCAAGATAATTGAAGTCTCCCATAATAATAACATTGTTATCGCTCACATTCACATTCATTCATCAATGTACAGATGCAATAACATGCAGGACCAAAGACTCAATTTTGTAAACAAATCCAACTTTAACCTCCCTGGTGGTATTATTATGACAGAAATTTGGCGTTTTATATTGTAGGCCTGTAATTCTTAGGAATAACTCACTTAAATCTGTCCAAACAAGAGTCTAGTAGACATCCCAGGTATGATAAAGTTTGAAACACAAAATTATAAATTATCATATAATAAAATATTATAAATAATTACAAAAACAAATAATATAATAATACATTTAATTCAATATTGTAATCAAACCACAAACACTGACATTTGTCCAAACAAGGGTGCAATATTACTAGTCACTGTAATACTAGACAGTTTAGTAAACATCCCAGGTATGATATATTTTGAAACATGGGAATGCACAAAGTCCGACGTCACAATCAGGACAATGGAATCTGGTTTCCTTGCGGATTTTCATTCCATTGTCATATCTCTTTGAACAACAAACCATGCACATCCTTGTTGGTGCTGACTTTTTCTCGGTTGGTGGGATGTAGGCCATAAAGTGATGACCAGTCAGGCGTTCCGGGTTGACAACACCAACAGCACGAAGTCCAGCTCTGTTCACAGCCATTGATGGTGTTTGGTGTTTCACAAAAATACATTCTGTGACTTTCCAAATAAAGTCAAAATGAACCACAGGCTTGTCATTCTTTTTTTTTTGAGCATAATGTAGGCATTCCATAAACATTGCTCCAGAAGATGCCTGAAGATAATTTTGTAGTGTTTTTTTGTTGTTTCCACATTACTGGGTAGAATGTCATTGCTTGGTCTGCTCTGTCAACACCTTGGCTTCATGATATCTTTCTCACCTTTCATGTGTACCATAACAGCGGCGGTGTTATGCACTGTACTCATTAGGCATGCATATTTTTTGTCACGCCATTGCAGTGCCATCATTTTGCCTTTCTGCCAGGAAACCATTTCTCCCGTCTTCAGCTTCTTTTTGCCAAACATTGGCGGCATTGGCGCACCGTTTAGCCCTAACAGTTCTATAGGCATCTGTTTTATTTTGCAATAGAAAACTCGTAAAGTTCAGGAGATGTGTAAAGGTTGTCTGTAGTTACACAATAGCCCTGATTTAGCAATGGTTCAATGAGAGAAAGAATGGAAGATGTTGCCATTCCATAGTTGCTGCATTTTTGGTCGAATGTTGTCCCTTTTCCAGTGTATAGCATTGAATTCCATATGTAGCCAGTTGACGATTAGCATAACATGAGCAATTTTGCACCAAATCGTGCTCTCTTTGATGCAATGTATTGCACCCAGCGGAGCCTTCCCTTGTAGGCCATTAGACTTGTATCTATGCTCACTGGTTCCCACTTTCTACTTCTTGAAAATCTCTGATAAGTAGTAGCTGATTGTTGCTCATAGTAACGGTTTGTCTCAGTAACTATTTTTTCAATAACCTCATCATTCAGAAATAGTTGTAGGTACTCCAAGGGGTTGTCATCTTCAATGTCCTTTTATACCAGGTGCTCCAGTAAATGGGAATCTTGGGGGTGCTGTGTGATCCGTATCACAGTCAATAGAGCACCAAGTGCGCACCTCACTGAGCTCAGTTGCAGGATCTTAGCTGTCGCCACTTTCCATGTCTGATGACAAAGTACCCCACAAATCACTCTTGCTCCATTCTTCAAGTGATTCAAAGTGGCTATCGCTGTCCTCTAGCTGGTCCAAAAGCGCTTTGGTTGACGTAGACGGATGCCTTTTGGATGCCATGGATGCTCTCAATTTTCCAGGCACAAAGAACAGTGCAGGTGCAGGCAGGGCACTGGACAAAGCACTGGAGACAAATCGGAGGTGTACTGATTGGATACAGTATGCAATCAACAATCATTACAATGTATTGTATGTGTGTTTGTGTTTATACCTTATATGAAATTCCCGCCGCCTTCTGCCCCCATGCGTCACACCGCTCGCAGGGAACAGAGCCCAGAACCTTTACACATCAGGCGGATGAACCAGCCGGAAGATCTGGTCAGAGGACACCGCCAGAGAACATAGCGGGATCGGAGGGACAGGGTAAGTAGATGCAGAGGCATTTAAATGTGTAATCCCGAGTGTGGCTCAGGGTTACCGCTTTTGGCACTGAAAATGAACCCGGAGCCACACTCGGGATTACCGCCAGGGAGCTAATAACATTGTACGGAACTTGCAAACAGTTTACAGTCACTAAGTGTATTCCAAACTCTCTGTACTTTTTGGCAAACATAGAAAAAGATTAAACAAAAGCAATGATAACCTTTGTTTCATCATAAAGTTAAGAATGAAAAATTAAAATGACAAGGTGTAGTGCAAGAACATACTATGACCAGAGAAAATCACTGAAATAGCTATAAAGAAAAGGGAAGGTGGTGCCTACAGAGGTAGAGTGCACTACAAAAGGCTTTATTGATATACATCTATACAGAAAGGGCAAAAACAACTTAAAATATTTTGCCTAAATGTATTCTAGCCTGTATATCCATCCTTAGAACTAAAGGTCAAGCTGTCTTTTCACATTGTTGCTATAGGAGAAGACATCCAGTAACCAGAACCTCTGCTACTGCAGGCTGTGGACTGGCAAGCAGAGAACTGAGTACCAGCTTCCCTATTTACAGGAGCAATGTTCAGAGGGAAACCTACTTATTTATATACACATTGTTTAGGGTTTTTTTTCTGTTGAAATACTCAGGTAATTAGTAAATCATTAGGGAACACATATTTAAAGGGGTTTGGAGAGTAGGGATCCCATGGGGGTTTGGAAGAGTGGTTATGAAAGGACAGAATGGGATCCCTATTCTTTCCTACTTCTCTGACAACCACTTTAAATATTTGCTCCTTATTAATTTACAAATTACCTTAGTATTTCAACAGAAAAAAACCCTAAGCTATGTTATATAAAAATCAGTACAAGGTTAGTGTCCCCAATCCTATCATAAGGTCTGCCAACATCCCAAATAGATAGAAACAGCAGGGTACTCCCCCAGTACAGAGGCGGGACTTTAACGGCAGTACATCAGACAAATTTGTATAAAAATAATATACCAATTTATTACAAAAGAGAAAAAAGTTTTACAGACATCAAATTGAGATTTATATACATACAATTAAAAACATTGTGGCATGATTTGTACAATCCAAATTGCATTTCATGTAGAGATGTACCATCTTCATGAGCATCTGCCCAACATGTTTCGGGATGAAATACTCTTCTTCAGGGGCAAAAGATTATGCCCATCGTACAAACTCTGAAAAATGTCATAACATCACAGACTGATACTATTTATGACAGGACAAGGATATCAGAGACATAGTCATGAAAAGACTACTCACCACATACCAGGAGAAAAGGATAATGCCACACTAGCAGGACCACCGCTCAATAAAAAAGAGAAATAATAATGGGACCTTCCTCCAATGGGGGGACAAGGACGACCAAGATCTGGGGGCCCTCCCACCCACACCACGGAGCCACTCAATAGACCACAAGGACCCCCCATACAGTGGCAAAGCCAAAAAAATGGGAGGGACCCTCCGAATGAGAAATCAACAGGATCTGGGGATGAGAAAAAAAGGATATAATAATATTGTTACATTTAATATAACACAGAAAGGACTCTTGCCCTCCAAGAAAAAATCCCATTAAATTGGGGAAGGGGATGGGTGTGATTTGGGTGAATGATCTCCACACAAACCAAAACCCTTTAAAGTATTGTAAAATTGCAAGGTTATCAACCCCCAATAGTGACCCCCCACATCCACAAGGGACAGGCACACTCTATGGGAGGTAAACCTGTATAAACCCAAAACTGGGTCTAAAAAGTCGGGACTGAGATTAACGTAAAGAGTCCCCTCAGTAAACATATACAAGTTGCCATCTGAAAAAAAGTTACCTTGAGGCGAATGACATAAGAAATTCTCCTATTCCAGCAGGGAGACAGCGGCTGCCATATTTACCGCCGCCTCCTCGCTTTAAAGGAGAGAAAAGGCGCCAAAAAGAATCACATGGCGCGTCCGCGCCTAGTGATGACGTACTAGCGTCGGCGCATGATGCGTCCCGGCGCCAGAGAGTCACGTCATCACATCCACGGATCAAAAGACGTCCACACATGTCAGAGGGAGGGATCATAGACCCGCCCCACCATCGGTCAAAAACAAAAAACAGAACGCCATGGAAACCACAACAGCGGCAGCAATACAAGGAAGGGAGCAAAGAAAGCAGCCCGGACCATCCCCACATTCAAATCCATTGACGATCATCCACAGTCCCCAGAACGAGTCCCCTGAGACCCCTCTGCATGGCGCCACGGGGGGGGACGGGGGGGCGTCGTGCAGAGGGACACGGATCATAAGACCCAGTCGCCCAGACTAAATCCTGGCCCCCAGCCTAATGTGGCATAAGGGCCTGGGCGCGCCGGGCAGTACATTGGGGCCACCAACCCCCACCCGAATGTCTGAGGGAGGGGGAGCAGGAAGGAGGGAAAAGACCCATCAACCCAATCCCCATGTGACCCCCACGGAGGAAGGGGGACATTGTGACCCAAAAAAAAAAATATATGTATATATAAATCAGTAGGTCCAAGTTTTGCAAGAGGAACAAAAATTCTTTAAAGCGGTAGTATAGGCCATTAAAAATTAAATCATCCCCCTACAAGTTTAGAGCATAATGTGCTAGTATGCATCGCATGTTAGCACATTATGAAACCCCTGATCGGTTTTACTTCCTCTTTTGTTCCCTGCAAAGTAAAAGCATAATGGGCTAGTATGCATTGTGCATTATGTGGCACATACCTGCAAACAAAGCCCGCGCTGCCCCTGCTCGAAGCCGCATCCATGTCTGCCCCTATTCCTTCTGGGGCCACAAACTCCAGCTCTGTGACTGGCCAGAGTTGCGTGACGTCACTCCCGCACATGCGCACAGGAACCGCCCGCCACGGTACTCACTAGTGAAGAAACGGCACGGAGATCCGTTTCTTCACAGCTCATGCGCCGATGCGCAGTACAAAGTAAATATCTCCTAAATGAAGCACGTTACATCTTCATAGAAACATAGAAAAGTGACGGCAGAAAAAGACTGAGTAGTCCATCGAGTCTGCCCCTTTTTATTTATTTATTTATTTTTATTTTTATTTTTTATTTTTTTTTACATTAACCTTGTTGTCTGACTATGGATTTATGTTTATCCCAAGCATGTTTGAAGCCATTTACTGTTGACTGTCTCACAACCTCTGTTGGTAGTTTATTCCAATCATCAACCACCCTTTCAGTAAAGTAATACTTTCTAAGATTAGTTTTGAACTTCCCCCCAGTTGGTTTGAGGTCCCCGTGTTCTTGATTTTGGTTTCATATTGAAAAGACTGCCCTCCTGAACCTTATTCACCCCCTTGATGTATTTAAAGGTTTCAATCACGTCTCCCCTCTCCCTTCTTTCCTCCAGACTGTTCATATTAAGTTCCTGAAGTCGCTCTTAATATGTTTTATCCCCCAGACCTTTCACCATTTTTGTTACCCGTCTCTGAACTCGTTCTATCTTATCAACACCTGGTCTTCCTTTTCGGGATTGCAGGGTTTGGCCGTTCATATGTCATTCTTGCACATGGCACAATCGTGTCAAAGAGCTAAGAAGGGACAGCATTGCCATTCCTTCAGAGCACATTGCTCATACACCAGTGACATCACCGGCTGAAGAAATAGTAAAAATCTCCTAAATGGTGCAGGTTTAGGAGATATTCCTTGTACCTACAGGTAAACTTTATTATTAGCTTACCTGTAGGTAAAAGGCACCAAGCCGTGTTTACTACCTTTTTAAAACCAATATTAGTCTTCATTTTTTATAGCAGTTAAAACAATGAAAGATGACCGCTGACTGGCTGTTACGGGTTCATTCACTTCCATCATTAAAAAAATTGCAATACAAAAGTGGGTAGATGTTACCTTATTGTGAAACCACATTTGTAAACATAAACTTACATTTAAGAGGATCTGCCAGTTGTGAATATAATTAGAGTTGAGCGAACCCGGACTGTAAAGTTCGGGTCCGTACCGAACTTTGGGGTGTCCGGGACCCGGACCCGGACTTTTCAAAAAAAGTCCGGGTCCGGGGTTCT
>BLSH010068911.1:61685-142930 GCA_018402905.1 Glandirana rugosa | reverse complement strand
TTGTTAGACCCATTCCCGTCGCCACCGACCACATATTCCCCGCGAACCCGCGACGGAGGGGCGGCGACTGTACTTCTTTTTTTGCTTCCCCATCCAAAATGAGAAAAAAAAAATAACTTCAGTTCTACTTTAAGATGCATCTGAAGTGGTGTTGATTTTCTTGTTAAGGTTAAATGTGCAGACAGCAAGGAGCCGAGGAAAGAAAAAAAAGTCCATATACCAGTGCCTCCTGCAGGGGGGCCGGGCTGACTTTTTTTTTTCTTCATGTCAGCGGCGGGGAGGCAGCGCCCAAGCGCCCCTTATACACCAGCCACCGCTGCCCTTACCCAGATTGTTACCACCCCCCCCCCCCATGACTAGTGCTGTAAGTGCCAGTGACGTCCAGTGGCAGCAGCAGGGAACAATAGCAACTCTGAACATAGGAGAGACAGCCAAGTGAAAAAACTACAAATAGATAGATAGATAGATAGATAGATAGATAGATAGATAGATAGATAGATAGATAGATAGATAGATAGATAGATAGCAATAGATAGATAGATAGATAGATAGATAGATAGATATTAGATAGATAGATAGACAGACAGACAGACAGACAGACAGATAGATAGATAGATATTAGATAGATAGATAGATAGATAGATAGATAGTGATAGATAGATAGATAGATAGATAGATAGATAGATAGATAGATAGATAATAGATAGATAGATAGATAGATAGATAGATAGATAGATAGATAGATAGATAGATAGATAGATAATAGATAGATAGATATTAGATAGATAGATAGATAGATAGATAGATAGATAGATAGATAGATAGATAGATAGACAGACAGATACATAGATAGATAGATAGATAGATAGATAGATAGATAGATAGATAGATAGATAGATAGATAGATAGATAGATAGAGATAGATAGATAGATAGATAGATATTAGATAGATAGATAGATATTAGATAGATAGATAGATATTAGATAGATAGACAGATATTAGATAGATAGACAGACAGACAGACAGACAGACAGACAGATAGATAGATAGATAGATAGATAGATAGATAGATAGATAGATAGATAGATAGATAGATAGATAGATAGACATTTTCATTAAAAACCCCACAAAAAAACGTCTAAATATGAAATACATGCTAATGTGCCCTTTATGTTTAATTACTGCACATCATATAGATATTGTTGTAAGGAAATGATGGTGAAAAGAAAAGATCACTTTCCTGTAGCCTTGAAAAGGTTATTGTAATTTAAAGTACAACACCACTGATAAATGTCAGAAATGTTTGTCGTTTTTTCATTTATTTATTTTACTCTTCGACAGAGATGTCTGGAGGCCTGGATCTTGCAGCCACTTGAGAAATCATCTGGCATTATTATTATTATTGATGTGGATCACTGGTTTTATTCAGATGTTGGCAAAAAATTGCTAAATATCACAAACAGCATTGGTCAGTGTTTTCAGAAGCAGAAGAATTTGGAACGGCACAGGAGAATGTTTTTCCCTGCGGAGATGGAAACGGTCCCGGTGAACTTTGGCGGACACGCGGCTCCTGCAGCCGGCAAATGGTACAATTTGTTGTGTAACAAGGAGCTCGTTAGTTGACAGCAATCAACAAAAATGTCAACACTAGACAACGATAAAACTGCAGAGGCTGCTTAGTGCTAATGCTTGATGGATGCTGGCTTTCGGTGGCAATTTTGCTGTAGTGAAAACTATTATTTACAATGTATTTTTTTAATATTATAACAGAAAAAAAATAATCAGACACAATATTAAAAAAAAAAAAATGCATATTACAGCGCACACATGATATATACTCCTGCCAGGCTGTTTAAAAGCATATAAACGTATATAGCAAAAAATGCAAAAATACGGGGGTTTGGTCACACTGAATGGCCATGAAGTGCTTAAGCCCACTGACTGCTGCAAAGTACCCCATTACCAGTGGGTTCCTACACTGACCTTAGAGTGAATGCTCCTATCTCTTAAACAATGGAAGCCAACGCCTCTCTTTATGTGGAGACCAGAGGACACATCCCATGGATCAGGTGGACACTGATTGGGGGTAATTAAGGAGGATGGGGTTCACCAACCCAAAAGGTCTGGTCAGGACCACAGCATACAAAAAAATAGATATTTGGGGGGAACACCCTCCCAATCGCATGATGCTGCTTGTAAAGACCAACAGACAAAAAAATGCATATTACAGCTTACACATGATACATACTCCTGCCAGGCTGTTTAAAAGCATCTAAACGTATATAGCAAAAAATGCAAAAATACAGGGGTTTGGTCACACTGAATGGCCATGAAGTGCTTAAGCCCACTGACTGCTGCAAAGTACCCCGTTTTACCAGTGGGTTCCTACACTAGAGTGAATGCTCCTATCTCTTAAACCATGGAAGCCAACGCTTCGAACCCCATCCTCCTTAATTACCCCCAATCAGTGTCCACCTGATCCATGGGATGTGTTCTCTGGTCACCCATAAAGAGAGGCGTTGGCTTCCATGGTTTAAGAGATAGGAGCATTCACTCCAAGGTTAGTGTAGGAACCCACTGGTAAAATGGGGTACTTTGCAACAGTCAGTGGGCTTAAGCACTTCATGGCCATTCAGTGTGACCAAACCCCCGTATTTTTGCATTTTTTGCTATATACGTTTATATGCTTTTAAACAGCCTGGCAGGAGTATGTATCATGTGTGCGCTGTAATATGCATTTTTTTGTCTGTTGGTCGTTACAAGCAGCACCATGCGATTGGTAGGGTGTTCCCCCCAAATATGTATTTTATTTACAATATAAAAAAAGGTATTTCAGATTAACTTGTTGCTAATCTCAATCTGTACGTTTCTTCCTCGGCATGGTGCTCTTCCCCGAGAAAACATTAATCTATGTCTTTTTGTAGGACTAGGAGTATGCAGATTTCCTAGGTCTAAGACAGTCAGTCTCCACTAGGGTTCATCCAAAGGTTCCTTGGGGTTCCTTGAGCTGCAGCTGATTGTCCTCCCATTTAATGGTGCCTACATAGTTCCAGAGTCAACACTACTTAGCAGAGTCAGCTGCAGAAAATCAATGGTTGATTTAGCTATTTTTAAAGCTAGAATTCTATCCACCACTGTTGGGGGGGCTTACTTCCTACTGATCACCAACATAAGGGGAATTTTTTCCATTGACCTCCAATGAAATGGTTTTAGCAAAGGTTTCCAAAGACTTGAAAATTATTTCAAGGGTTCCTTTGGGTAAAAAGGTTGAGAAAGGCAGGTCTTTGACCTTACCCTGACAGCCAGTGATCTACAATGAATGATCTAGGACCATTAATGTTTTTCCCAGTCGAGTGGACAAGGGGATATCAATTAAAATAGGAACTTGGAAGTGATAGTGACTTTCATTATGACCTCTTATGATATCATAAGGATGTGGATGGTGAAAAAATCAAAGTACAGGCTGTACCAAAAGTAAAGCAAAAAAGTGGCCGTAACTATTTTTTACTAACCTACACATGTTGGCAGATTAACTCTTCCTCTATAGTACCTTTTGTTTTTTCTCATTGAAGGAAACTATTGGATTCCAAGCAGAAGCAACATGTCATCACTGAGTTCTTGACAAAGGAGGGATGCAGGCTGTCTGACATTAATGGTCTTCCACTGCGTGGTTTGTCTTTTGTGCTGGTTTCCTTTTTTTTACAGTCTTTCATCCATCTGTGCACCTTGCTTAATGGTGTCATCACCATAAACATTCTTCTGTGGATGTCGGAATGTCTGCACCTATCGTGTAAGAAGCCAATGGCCTTCCTAAGCCCCATGCCTGTAAACTACTAACACTGACTAAAGGAACATTGAAGAAACATGGAGGGTGTAGCTGTGACCAAACCAGCTAGCATTAAACATGATGGGAGGACAAAGGATGAGATACCAAATAATACCAATAAGTAAACAAGCTGCAGTGAGGTTAAACCACCACTAGAAGTCGGCATACTAAAAAATTAAGGCAACCTGACACAGTTCAATAAAACAACAACAAAAAAATACATTTAGCTGGGACAGAATACCATGTTTGTGGACACCTGAGTCTGACCATCACACCAAAACTATAAGACCAAAAGTATGCGGATGCCCCTTCATAATACTGAGTTAAGGTTTTTACAATGAAGAGTACTGTTAATGCTACAACATACAATTACATTTTTGACAATTGTCTCTTTACAACCTTGTGGTAACAGCTAGGAGAAGACCCCCATTTGTTCCAACATGACTGTGTCCCTGTGTACAAAGTTGGCTCCATAAAGACAAGGTTTGATCAGTTTGGTGTGAGGGAAATTGAGCCTGCCCAGAACCCTGATCTCAACCCTACTGAGCACTGGGATGCCATTTGTGTCAACAGGGGTTGGGTCAAGGGGGAGTGGGGTGCCAGGGGTGCAGTTTTCCATCTTCTCCCTGGGCACTAGTTGACCTTGTCTCGACACTGTGTATGGGGGTGGGGGTAGTGGGGCACTCCATTTTAATGTTTTTAAGTCAGGTGCTCAAAAAATTTATATTACCAGCATATAAGAATTTTTGTGGAATGGACAACAGGTCGGACAACAGGTCCACAGTGATGTGAACTCGTCCATGGAGTTACACATACCCCTCTGCCAAGCTAATCCCTCAGACATGGTGGAGGATGTGGTTATTTGTGTAAGTAGGTGTAGTTAAAGAGGATCTTCACCCTAGAAAGAAAAAAATAAAAGTCAGAAGCTACAAATACTGTAGGCACCCCCCCCCCCCCACCAAAAAAAAAAATGTACAAAATGTGATATGGAGGGGAGAGGGGGACATAAAGTTGGGTGGCCCCAGAAATACCTAATTTCTCCATGCAAGCCACTTATTGCCAAAGATGACAGTGGATGATGACCTTGAGGTGTTTTTTTGAAAGGACCGCTGAAAGGGAAAGTTGGCCTGAAAAAGAGCAGACAGGAGCCTCACAATTATCTGGAGAGTTCCAAACGGCCTATGTGCTCATCTAAAAGCCAAAATATTGGCATAGATGGGTGTAACCTTGGATATCCAGACTCAGTGTCTTTACAAGAGGCCTTATCTAGTATAAAAAACACCCATATCACAAATGTGTGACTTCTATTTGACCATTACGTGGCTGCAGCTGTTATCTTTTTCAGGACCAAAAACTGTGAAATGGGTCATGGACTGATTTCTGAGATCTCTCCATACCACCATACAAAAATAGGTGAGCCCTGGAAATCCAGAAACAGTGGACAAGTTTGTGGACCCGATTAAAAGGTACCTAGCCACTGAGAACCTAACTTCCCTTTGCAGAGCCTCAGAGACTTTCCACCCCGAGATCTGACCATCCCTTGAAACAGGTAAGATTGTATCAAGGAAAGAGGACAGAGAGAGAAAAAAGCGAGGGGACTAAATGTACTGTGGGGGTCATACCGATGTCTTGTGGGGGTAGCCTGGAAGGCGGGAGCCCAGCGGCAGGTGCAGCAGACTCAATGCCCACCTGCATCTCTAATTACACAGGGCACAGGCAAACCCGCGCTCTTCCTACGTAAACCATACAGATCACCGTTCTGTCAGAAGGGCAAACATTGATCCTGTGTTCCTGCTAAGCAGGAACATGGATCTATATCTTCGCTTAGTAGAAGCTCCTCCCACACAGTCAGTAAGCACTTGTTAGGCACATATTTTACCTTTTGATTGCCCCTGATGTTAACCTCTTCCCTACCAGTGTAATTTGTACAGTGACAGTGCATATTTTTTACCACTGAGCATTGTATTAGTGTCACTGGTCCCCAAAAAGTGTCAAAAGTGTCTGATTTGTCCGCTGCAATATTGCAGTCCCATTTTAAATCGCTGATGGCCGCCATTACTAGCAAAAAGAAAAACTAAAAGAAATATCCCATATTTTGTAGACGTTATAACTTTAGCGCAAACCAATCAATATATGCTTATTGGCATTGTTTAACCAAAAATATGCAGCAGAATACATACTGACCTAAATTGATGAAGAAATTACCCTTTTTTTTTCTTTTATTGGGAATGTTTCATAGCAGAAAGTAAAAAAAAATATATTTTTTTTTTTCAAAATTGTCTTGTATTTTTTTGTTTATGGCACAAAAAATAAAAACCACAGAGGTGATCAAATACCACCAAAGGAAAGCTCTATTTGTGAGAAAAAAAGGACATCAATTTCACTTGGGTATAGTGTCGTAGGACCGTGCAATTGTCGTGACACGTACATAGTGCCGTATCGCAAAAAATGTCCTGGTCAGGAAGGGGGGTTAACCTTCCGAAGGTGAAGTGGATAAAGTGGATGACCCAAAACTAAGAGACCAATAGGTGAAATAATAGATGGTTCTTGTACCTCTGAGATTTCAGCTGTATTGTAAAGCCTCGTACCCATGGGACGACGATGGTATACAACAGGTCGTACTAACAACCGTTGTATGCGAAATCGGTTGTTCGTATGCGCGATTAGAACAGTCGACATACGACGGTCGTACAAGGGGAGTAGTATGAGCAGACTAGAAAACTTGGTCGCACCAACAAGCGGTCATACGACCGTTGTATGGTGTGTACAGAGCAGTTAGTACAACAAGTTGATTTGTGCAAAACACGCATGCTCCGAAGTCGGGAATGGCCGGATGCTAATTACATGCACCTGAACGTTCTTTCTGTGCTCGTACGATCGTGTAGTGCAGTCAGTATGCAAGTTACATTATGCAACATACGATTTGAGACGATCGTAAGTACGACCGTCGTCCCGTGTGTACGAGGCTTAATGCCCCATTCACACGGAGCAGATTTCATTTTAAACAGCAGGGGATTAGCTCATAGATCCCGTGCTGATCAGCGCGGATCGGGCGGATGACACATCTGTGTCAGCTTCTCACAGACGGAGCCCGCTCTGCTTTATTGGCAGTCAGGAGAAAACGGACTTCACTGTCTGTTTACACCCAACTACTCTCCAATCCCATCCATCTAAATGGAAGAGGACAGACCCCCTTCCACTTTTTTTTTAGTGGACCTGGAGGTAGGCGGGTATAAGTGGACACAAATCTTTATAAAATCAATATTCTATCAGTGCAAGCCTATAATGTGCAATTTATGCAAATTGTGCAAAAATACAGTGAAAACTAAACAAATTGTGAAAACTACGCAAATTGTGCAAAATGTATGCAAATAGTGCAAAAACAATAAACAATAATAAACCGTGATAAATAATAACAAATAAACCTAGTTACTGCTGTCACTGAAAAATGTGTTCACTCCATATTACTTAAATATATTTCCATACAGTGCTGCGCTACTAGCAAACTCATAAACCAAAACTCAATTTAAATACACCAATTAATTGTAAGCATAAAAGTGAAAAATGAATCGTGTAAAGTCCCAAAAGTCATAAAATTACAATATCAAATTGTGACATCAGGTTTAGTCCTTTTTCCACCAAACTGTGCTCAAATAATTCCACAGTGGTAGTGCTCTCCTTCACCAGAGTGCTCTGGCCGCTCACCTCACTTTCTGACCCCTGTTTTTTACCAGCGGGTCAGATTCAGCATGTCCCCTCTGGGGTTAATAATCAAGTGTATTCCAGGCCTATTGGTCCTCTTTTAATCCTCTCTCCTATTTAGTATGTTGGTCCTCAGGTCTTTCTCCCGGTGAGCCGTTATATATAGGAACAAAAAATGCAGGATCTAGTGCTCTCTGCTTTGACCAAGGCTGGTGCAAGGATTTTTGACACCTTAGGCGGAACCTAACTTTGCCGCCCCCTTAGCCCCGCCCCTGACTTCACCCCCTTTGCCCTGCCCATGTAACCCGTGTGACCTACCTGACCATTACACTGACCTACCTGATACCTAATACAATGTCAGTGTTCTTCATTCACCAGGCTATCCATGCATCCGATGACCCTGCCAGTGCCAGGAACAAACCCTGCCTTGGGGCCTCCCAGCTCCAGCTGTCACCAGCCCTAGAGCGCCCACTACTCCGATCGAATTAGGCTATAGCACACGATGTCGCTGTACAGGACAGGCCGGGAGGAAGAGCGGCCTCTACGAATGGTGGTGATATGGGGGGTGGGGTCACATGACTCGGAATAGGAATCACAGGCAGAAACTCAGAGAGGGAGAGACAGAAAGGTCCCTGATAATAGAGGCGGCGGCGCACAGGGGATGTGTGTTTCCGTTTCATCGGGATACAGTCCTCCAGCGCTGCACTGCACCTCTGACACTACTTACTTACGGACAGGGTGGCTGCCAACTGAGTTAGTTACATGCTGCAGACAGAGTCATCCTACATAGTGCAGAGACCAATGGGAGATGGAGAGTAAGGAAACCAGTGGCCAGGCGCCCTAGGTGGTTGCCTAGTTTGCCTAGTGGTAGCACCGGCCCTGGTTTTGACAGTTTATTTTCAGGCAAAAATAACAAGCTTCACACTCACAAGCACAGCACTTAAGCAGTGCGGGCTGTGCAGACAAAAAAATCTACGTACGATCTCCGTACATACAAAATGGCAGCGGGATGACGTCACAAGGCATCTCTGCAGATGCCTTGTCCAGGGTTCATATGTTAATAAAAATAAATAAGAGCGCAACCTTATAAACAAGGTGACATGTGAACTCAATCAAAGTATCTTTTATCTTAAACAATAAATTAGAGTGAATTAGTCCAAACAAAATGTAAAGACAAATGATGATTAGATGCATCCTTTCCCAGTTGATGTCTCCCATGGGGAAACGCGTTGGATGGAGCCGGTTTGTGTGACGTCACTACACTTCCAGTTAGCAGGGGAACTTGCGTCTCCCTTCTCTTCTATTTGCCCTCTTTATGTGAGCACTGCCTAGTGGATCTCTACTGTCTCAAGTATCTCTGTGCAGGATTGGATCTTCTATATACAGGAGAGAGCAGTAACAGCGTGGAAGTTCTGAACAAACGGTTGATATACAGAAATATATCAAAAGCGTCTTTGACCTCTATCACCTGAGATCCTACGGCTCTGGTAAGCAGGGAATGTGAATTTTGGGGAGCACCAACTGAAGCACTTCTTATTATCATTTTTCACAATGGTTATAAAAAGGAACAAAAAAACTCTTTCCCTTTGGGAGTTGGTTGGACGCTTTTTTTTCAGCAATCTAAGAAGTTTTACATATACACATGGTGTATAAACAGCTTCATTTGTCTTCACTTTTTTTTTGGACTTATTCACTCTAATTTATTGTTTAACCGGTTCCCGACTGGCTCGCGTACATTTACTGCTGCAAAGTGGCAGCTGTACGCAAATCTCCATTTATAAATGGCGATTCGGGTACACGCAGCTAGGGGGCGAGAGCGCACCGCCGGCGGCATGCCCTCGTGTCTGCCGCATGCTCCCTGAGCGAGGCCGCGGGTCAGGAGGATTTGATGTATGCCGGCAACTCACGATCGCCTGGTACAGCAGAAAAGCGGGGAACCTGTCACCGGGATCAGTTAGATTTGTTATGCCCCTGGCAGCCCAGTCCCCTCACAGTTAGAACACATACAGGGAACACAGTTAACCCCTAGATTGCCCCTGCAGGTTAACCCCTTCCCTGCCAATGACATTTATACAGTAATCAGTGGTTATTTTTATTTCTGATCGCTGTATAAATGTCATTGGTCCCAAAAAAGTGTCAAAAATGTCCAACATGTAAACTGCAATATCGCAGTCCCCATAAAAATCGCAGATCACTGCCACTACTAGTAAAAAAAAAATAGTAAAAACGCAATTAATTCTCATGGTTTGTAAACGTGGCAACTTTTGTGCAAACCAATCAATATACGCCGATAGCGGGGTTTTTTACCGTGAGAAAGAATATGTATCGGCCAAAACCCATGAATAAATTTGTTTTTTTTATATTTTTTTGGGATATAGCAAAAAGTAAAAAAAAAATTATTTTCAAAATTGTCACTCTTTTTGTTAATAGCGGCGATCAGAAATGACACAGAGGTGATCAAATACCACCAAAAGAAAGTTTGATTTGTGGGAAAAAAAGGACGTCAATTTTGTTTGGGTACAACGTCACACGACCGCGCAATTGTCAGTTAAGGTGACGCAGTGCCGAATCGCAAAAAGTGATCTGGCCCTAACATGGGAAATCCTTCTGGGGCTGAAGTGGTTAAGATAAAAGATACTTTGATTGAGTTCACACGTTACTTTGTTTATAAGGTTGCACTCTTATTTATTTATATTACTATCTGAGAAGCTGAGTATCTCTGGCTTGTATTAAGTAGCAGCACCTGCCTGCCACACTAATTTATTTGGGTTTTCAATCACTTTATTGAATCACTTACTTCACTATAGGGTAAGCGCAGAATATTTTTTCTTTTGGTATACAGGGCCCATATGTGCCTGGAAATCCAAGGCCAAATTCAAGGTTGAAACAAAAAGGTTGTGTCCAGGATGGGAATTATATTTGTCCTAGATTTTGGCAGTTTGCTGAACATTTTTCTTTTTCTCTAATTTAATGAGTGAGCTGGGGTTGCTGGGCTGTCTGATTAGATAACAAGCCCAGATGAAGTAAGTGTATTTTTTGGGGCTCCATAAAACTCCCATCCTGATCAAGGATTTTGCTCCACCCCTGAACGCGTTTCAGTGAAGGACTGTGGAGCACTAAACTACATGCACCTGAAAAATAGCTTATGTTTGGTGAGACACGGTGTGGAAAGCAGGGCTGTTTTAAAAAATCATGGGGCCCCATACAGCTTACCCGACCAGGACTGGTGCAAGGATTTTCGACACCCTAGGCGAAACCTCATTTTGCCGCCCCTTTGGCTCCGCCCCGGACTCCACCCCCTTTGCCCTGTCCATGTATATGATGGAGGTGGCGGAGGTGGAGATTTTTGCAGCGCCTCTCTACCTATTTCTTTAGCCGTGGTCCATAGACCTGCACCTGTGCCTCTGGACCCGGCCTAAAGTCAAATAATGGCAGCACCGGCTCGCTTCCTCATGCCAGTCATGGTCCGCAGGTATATGGACAGGCTGGGGTAGTATATGGACAGGGGCTTGGCGCCCTTGGCATCAGTGCGCCCTAGGCAGCCGCCTATTTCGCCTAGTGGTAGAGCCGGCCCTGTGCCCGACAGTGATTTTCTCTGCAGCCTCAGCTGCATAAATGAATGAATAGGAAGCACTCAGAGGCTTCCTGTTTATTTACAAACTGAAGCATAGTAAAACACAGTTTACTATGTCTCATTGATGAATAGACACAGGCACTATCGGTTCTGACCCCTTCCCTCGCTCCTGAAATGACCCCCCTGTGTGCTCTCAGCAGCTTCCAGGGGGAGAGAAGAGAAGGAAAGCTGGAAGTGCTGGGGGAAAGGGGCACTTAGGGGGGCCCAGACAGCAGATGGTGGGGGGGCATAGGGGCCCTAGACAGCAGGGGGTGGGGACATGCATGATACTAAAATGAATCCCCTGTAGAGCAGCTGAAGGGAGAAAGAGGAGTAGAAGCTGGCAGTGCTGCAGGGAGAAGCACAAGAGTATCTGGGTAAGTAATAAAGCAGTACAGCCAACCCTCCTGCTCGAGAGGCGCTTAGGCCCCCCTTTTGAGCTGCTGGGGCCCCGGCCCATTACAGGAGGGCTGGCTGCACTGCCTTATCAGTGACCCTGGTGAAAAGGACTTTATTTAGCAAGGAGTTGAGTGTCTTGACAGCAGGAGGTTGCTCCTAGTCTGTTAGCCAGGGACCGCCTGTACTGGTAAGTCGAGTGGCAAGGATTTATTTTCCAGCTTTCTTTTTGTTTTACCGCTTTTGTTCCTGTATGTAGTGTATATAGTCTCTGAATATGCCCCACTTCGTAGATAATTCCTCACACTGAATTTATATATACATATAATCAAATGCATTCCATACCGCTACACATACAGAAATGTTTACTTGTGAATAATACACTATACTTTTCTTTCAAACAGCTACAAAAGATCACAATGAAAGGGAAATAACAAAGGAGACTTTGCATTTCTCGCTTTAAAAAACATCAGTTCTAAGCCGCGCTCCTCTTTTCTTCAGTAGCTCAATCACTCCAGACTGGAAACATAGCAATAAGTAGATTAGGTTACATCCAGGGGCATTCACTTTAACTTAAATAACAGACTTAAAGGTTATTAATCACTGGAGGCCAAACAGAGTGATGTATTTTGACATTACTCGTGTTTTTTTTCTAAAGTTAGAAGTGCCACCAAACTTAGGAGAAACTGAACATTACTTTCAATGCTCTGAAATCTGAAGCAAACCTGTCATTAAAGTAGACCTTATCAACTAGATTCCTCAATCTTATGTAGTGCTCACTCCCACAGGAGCCCACAGTTTTAAGGTCCCTAGGGTCTTTTTGCCCGTGCCAGGCACATGGTCACAGTTACTCCTTTGGCTCAATAAACAGTCTAGGGGTATTAATTTCTGATGCATTATTGCAGAACTTGAACATAGATAGGTTCAGGATAACTGTGGGATACTCCAGTAACTTTAGCAGCAACTTGAGAACACTAATCTTTCTCCTAAGGGTTTGAAAAGAGCCCTTGCACAAGCAAATAATCAGATGGGCTTATTTAACATCAACTTGAGGGTGCTAAACTCCCTCCTAAAGATCTGAGCAGACTTCTTGCTCAAGCAAATTGTGGACTTAGATTTTCAGGGCACCAGGCACAATGTCCCCTTTTTTAGCAACATTGACTCCAGCGCAAGAGGGATGGCCACAGCACGCAGTCTCAGGGATCTTTCAGTCCAGTCTGTCCTCACTAATGTCCCTAGATAGATGGTTGCATCCTTCCAATATCTTCCAGACATCTCTCCAGTGATATCAGACCAGATCCCCAGAAAAAAAAGTCCCTTAGTCAGCTCCAGCAACTTTCAGCAGAATTGCCCCCCCCAATCAAGCCTAGCTGAGACCCCATTGAACAGCAGACAAATGGCGAGTCTGCCCATAAAGGTTGAAGCCCTCCAGGCTGTGGTCTCCTCCTCTAGGACTAATGACCCCTCTGATCCAGGTCTCAGGGTATTTGTACACTCTCCCAACCACCATCTGGGAAGACTCTACCCTGGGATTGGCCAGGGCTGAATAGATATCCAGCTGTTGATTTGACTCTCCCAGCTCACTATCTTTCAGAACTTTTCCAGACAGACAAGGGGATGCAATCAACTTGCAGCCAGTGAACACAAAACAGACCAAAACCAATCACAAGCAGCTCAACTGATTACAGTGAGCCAGTAACTAAACTTACCTAACCTATCACATATCTAGGAGGGTGCTACAGTTAAGTGAATGTAAGTAATGTGGCATGTATTAATTCTCATGTAGATCACAATACCCCTCTGATAATGCCTTCTCATGTTATTTTCTTTCCAGTGTGGAGCCATCTTTATTCAAGCATCATGCAGTGTCACCATCTACTTCCTGGACTAAGATTCCAGCTCAAAGATGATAAAATATTGTAATGTTGGTAACTGTGCTGTTACTGGCCTTTCTACAAATGTCTGGCAAGGAACCGCATCTGCTACAGCCTCTCACCTACTTGCTACAAAGTTACAATGTTGCAGTATGATAACTGGTTATCTTGTGGTCTCAGTGTTCCCCTGTGCACCCATGACATCAGTGCATCCCAGGGTATTCTGTGTCACCTAGCGCCCCCAGTGTTTCTTTGTATGCCCTATGAATCCAGTGCACCTCAGAACTCCTTGTGTCATCTACTCAGCCAATTGTGCCCTGTGCTTCTTATGACTGCACTGCACAAAAAAGTATCCTCTTTCATATAGTGACCCCAAATGTGCCCTGTGCACCTCATGACACCAATGCCCCCAGAGCATCCTGTGTCATCTAGTGACTCCTAGCGTGCCCCATGTACCTTCATCTCAGTTGTTTGTCCTATTACATTCCACCAATAGTATCATCTGCTGTCTCCCAACCCTTAGGTACAACTATCACCGGGACTGTCCTTCTCTTGATGGATACAAACCCTTGTCCATGACAGCTTTGTGGTGGAGAACTATCTCTTTAAATGGGCAATAGTAGGAAATAGGAAAATAGTAGAAAGTAGGAGTAGGAAGTCTCTATATGAGAGCAGTGGGAGCAAAGTGGAAGCTACCCTGGAGCTTTGGATCATGACTTGGAGTGTGGGGAGCCTGTGAAATCCAGTTTCTGAAACTTATGAACAGTGCGGACAGCAGTATGTGGGCTTGCATTGTCATGCAACAACAAAACACACTTCAACCATAGGCCCCTGCATTTGGTTCAAATTGAAGGCTTCAGCTTGTCGCACGGCATCTTACTGTAATATAAGCTGGTGTACTAATGTAGGCTAAATTGAAAAAACAAACCAGTACCACTCTAATGCTCCAGAAGGTGAGCCCTGAAGCTGATAACACTGTATGGTTCTGCATATGGAATTATCTATAATAAGCTTGACTTTCATAAAGTTCGTACAAGATGGGTCATGAAAAGCTCACCAAAGAGCACAAGCACAACTGTCTGGAGATGAAGCATGGATTTATCACTGGTCAGCATGTAAAGCTCATCAGGATCGGCTTAGACTACAAGAAAATGGCACCTGGCTGCACACAGGAGCAGCAGATTGTAAAGTAAAATCATAAAAAAGGATGAGAATTAGCTTCAGCTCAGTTCTCCACTCAGTTCATCTATGGGTAGAGAACCAAGTTGAAGCCAATCCTCCTCATTTTTTATTATTTTAGCATTACAGTCTGCTGATCCTGTATGCGGCACCATTTTTTTGTAGTCTATGCACCGTTTACCGTTGAGCCCTTATCCAAACAATGTTCCAGTATTGGCCCTTGTGAATTTCAAAAATCTGTGAGCATTAATTTTCCTGCGGAGGGTTGTGTTTTGAATTTCTTCTTGAATGGCAATTCTTGGTGTTTCCATTCTGTACGCTGGCATTTGCTTTCTGCTTCAAAGTGATGGATCCATGCTTTATCTCCAGACGGCTGTGCTTGCCCTCTTTGGTGAGCTATTTTGGAACCCATCTTGAACAAACTTTATGAAAGCCAAGTCTTTTATAGATAATTATATATGCAGAACCATGACTAATTTGCTTATGATTTGCCACTTCATTGATAGTCAGTCATCGGTTCATTAGAATCATGTACGTCCTGCACCTTCTTCATGCTTATTGATAATCTGACCATTTTTGAACACCTCAATCCATTCGTATAAACTTTGTTGTAGTAAAACACTGTCCCCGGTTTGTGATGAAAAACTTTGATGGATTTCAGCTCCTGGTACACCTTCAGATCACAGAAAAATCACTGTTCACTGTTCTTCTTTGGTGCAAACATACAGTAGATAGGCGGTGGTGAAGTCAAAATATTTGATAAAGCAACAACAAAGGCGCCATCTCTTGACATGCGTGTGCAGAGATCAGTACAGCCAACCTAAAGATTAATATAGCAATAGTGTGAATAATAAATAACTCATCCTTGTATAAGTTCTGAAAAGCAAAGCACTTTCACTTATAGGAAGCTCCCCTTTGCTTGTGTAGCTCTACTCCCAACTGGGACTTCTGAATTTAACTGGCTCTCCCCCAATTAGCCCAAGTGCCACCAGCCACCCAAACAACAGTACATCTACTCTGGCTCCAAATAGCAGTCTATGGGTTGTCTTTTTTGTAGATTATTGCTGATAGAACCTGTAATAGGGGAGGAGTTAGGGCATGGGAGTCTTGGTGTGGGATACCTCTAAAGAAATGCTCAGCAATAGTTAACAGCCAAAGGACAGTCTTTTAGCAAGTGTAGTAGCTAAGAGTGAGCAGTCCAAGGCCCCACAGCTGAAGACCACGGGGCAAGTCTTTGGGCATCTGTGCAGTGCAGTGTCCAGCAATCAGTTTCAGGGATCAGCTTAAAGTCACTACTCACATGTCCCCTGGGCAGTTGCATCGTTCCAGATTCCTCCAGACACAACCCACTGAGTGAGATGAAGCCTCTGTGGACTGGACCCTTGTGGTGTGGTTCTGCAGTCAGTTCTAAGCAAAGTCCATTTGAGCCTTTAATCTTAGCAACTCTTAGAGTATAACTAAAGGCAAAACTTTTTTTTAGTTTTTGATAGGATGGAGAGGGATTAGAACACCTGATAGTTTTTATTGCTGTCTGTGCCCCCATTAACCACTTGCCGACCGGCGTCTGACAGCGACAAAGTGGGTCGATGTCGTAAACCGCCGTCATATGACAGCGGCTGCGATATCCCGCACTGTGAGCGGGACCAGGGAGCGGGTAGGGTGGACTCGATCGCCGACAGCTACCCGCGATGGCCCCCCCTGCATTGAAAGAACGGAGGTCCGTGTAAGTAAACACAGATCTCCGTTCTGTTAGAGGGGGAAGGGCAGTGATCACAGGCTTCCTGTATATGGGAGCCGTGATCACTCCCCTCCCCCTGCCAGCCCAGCCCCCATACAGTTAGAACACACCCAGGGATCGCAGTTACCCCTTAGAGCGCCCCTTCCAGGTTAACCCCTTCACTGCCAATGGCATTTACACAGTAATCAGTGCATTTTTATAGCACTGATCGCTGTATAAATGCCAATGGTCCCAAAAAAAGTGTCAAAATGGTCTGGCATGTCCGCTGCAATATCGCAGTACCACGAAAAATCGCAGATCGCCACCATTACTAGTAAAAAATAATGAAAAAAATAAAAACCCCAGAAATGAATTCTCATCATCTGTAAACATGGCAACTTTTGCGCAAATCAATGAATAAGCGCTGATCGCAATTTTTTTTACCAAAAATATGACCGATGAAAAAAATTTTTTTGTATTTTTTTTTGTATTTGTATTTTAGCAAAAAGTAAGAAAATTGTTTTTTTTTTTGCAAAATTGTCGCTCTTTTTTTGTTTATAGTGGTGATCAGAAATGACGCAGAGGAGATCAAATACCACCAAAAGAAAGCTCTATTTGTGGGGAAAAAAAGGACGCAAATTCCGTTTGGGTACAACGTCGCATGACTGCGCAATTGTCAGTTAAAATGACATAGTGCCGAATCGCAAAAAGTGCTCTGGTCCTAAAGTGTGAAATCCTTCCGGGGCTGAAGTGGTTAAGGAGATTCACTCTCATTATTTGTCCTGTTCACCATTATCATTGAAAATGAAGTAAAAGAAAATCCCACATTTTGCGTTGTTCCCAGAAAAGTAATAGAGCAGGAATCTTGGGGACACTAGTTAGGGTGGCCTGGGGTCCCCAACTGATTCCCTTAATTTGCAGGGATTTTCTCTCACTTCCTGTTTTGGCTATGGGACAGGAAATGAAGGGAAATCTCACACAGATGGTATAAAAAATATCTGACAGGGGTTATAATCCTCCCTTACTCTATCCAAAATGAATCAAAAAGTTTTCCCTATAGTTCTACTTTAAGCCTCCTTGAGCAGTTGTGCAGTCCATGGACTGCCTGGCAGCCCTCTGGAGCCCTCCTGCGTGGAGGAACCCTGCTCTCCAGTGTCTCAGACTATCTATCCACACTCCCCTCCAGAAATTAGTCAGAACCTGATATATATTCAGGCTGGCTAATTTGAATCCCCCACCCTATGCTCTAGAAGCTTCTTACAGATTAAAGAAAAAGCAATAAAGCCTGTGAGGTGCTTAACAGAGCAAACTAAACAATCAGAAAAAAAGCAACCACCAAAGGAATATACACCTACAAGGGCTATCAATTTCAATACAAAGTATTGATATATACAACAGAACCAATTGGATACATGTAATTCCACAGGCAGCTTCACAATGTGAATCAGCAGGAAGACATTACAACGATCATAGGCTCTCAGCCTACTAACCACCACAAGAATATCAATACATAGCTCAACATACATAGCTGTATGTTGGGGTGATTACTTTAGGTTCGAGGGTTAGCAACCTGTAGCTGGACCATGCAACCATTGAGGGGGGCTCAGGTTTTTACTGTAGTGGGTAACAGGGGAGAGGCTTTGGGCAAAATGGGGTTGCTCTGAGACGACCAGAATGGGGTGGGAGACAAGGATGGGGGAGGAGTGTCGGTGCAAAGTTGATGGGGTGTCTCCCGAATGTTTTTTTCTGTGAGGAGGGATTCCTCACCCTTGCCAATGCTTTTTGCCAATTATATGTCCAATTAATATATTTTGTATTGAAATTGGTAGCCCTTGTAGGTGTATATTTCTTTGGCGGTTGTTTGTTCTGTATGTATTATTTTGGAAACACCTACCTTCACTGTATAGGGTATGGGCACCTCTTCATAACATTCCCAGGATTCATACATTTGGGTTTTTTTTCAAACCAAACAATCTTAACTGCTCCTTTGATTACAATGTAACACAAATCTTAATTTGCCTAGCCATCTATGCTAGGAGGGTGCATCATTCATATTCCTATTGGCATATCAATATGATTGGCTTCCTCACTGGCCAATTGAAATGTGCAGGAGGAGGCAAGGGGTGGGCAAGCTTCATCACTATAAAAAAGTGTCTAGGTTGGAGAAAAGTCTATAAAGATGATCCACACAACTGCCTTTGCTCTAAAATCTTGCTTTTATTCAGGAAACCACAGTGTATAGTACGCAAATGTAGTCAGTTGACGCGTTTCAGCCTACACAGCTTTAATCATAACTCATAACTGGGTCGGAGAATACATGCAGCAATTAAGGCCAGACGGCAGTCCGATTTCCTGGTTATTGGTTGGGGTGATTACTTTAGGTCGAGGGTTAGCAACCTGTAGCTGGTGACTGGTAGATCACGGTCTGGGCTTGCTGACCCACCATCCCAGGGCATCAAACATAGTGGAGTTGGAGCTGTAGTTGGGAACAAGAGCCGCATAAGCCGATGCCTCCTCTGTAGTGCTTACTCTTGTCCCATGTGAAGTGGTCCCATTTACTTGAATGGGTCATAATTGGCAGGCGGTAGCATGCACCAAAAGCAACAGGGGGTTTCATTCCTGCTGCAGCATGTGCACACCTTTGGCTGCTGCCTCAGCAGCTAAAGGGGGTAGGGATTGGGGGCAGTAAAACTCGCAACTTAACCACAGGGTTTTACATGTGAATGAGCCCTAAGAATGCAGCTAACAAATGCAACTAAGGGCTCATCACAAGTGCAGTAGGCACTGCCACTCCTCTAAAAAGTGATCTGAGTGTGTTTGACAGGTGGTGAGGAGGTGATATGTTGCCTCCTTACCACTAAATTTAAACCCATGATTGCCATGCAATGCACTACAATTACAGGTTTAAAATTGGTTTGAGGAGGTGACACTGTGCCCAGTGAGCTTTGACTTCTCCCATGTTTTTCAGATAGATCTCCACCTCTTTACGGTTGCCTACCCCTGCTTTAGGTCATATTGTAGGAAGACAACTACCATTTTCTCAAGGAGATCAGCATCGGCAACCTACTGCTTCCTCTCATAACAGGTATAACTTAGTTAAAAGTTTTTCTTCTCTCTGAACAAAGTGGCAGAACTTTTTATAGAGTCAGGCTCTCGGCAGCAATATAACATGTAAGCGCTAGTGCAGCAAATCTTTTGAAAACAAGGACTTACTACAGATTGCTTCTCCAGTTAAATACACAATTGTTACAATTCTCGGTTACATCAGTTTACTAGAACAGCTGACTGTTGACACCTCAAATGATTACAGGAAAATACTGCTGTAAATCCTTCTCTGACAATATAGAGAAAACTGTCGCAGATTCTGTTTTCTAGTCACTTTCCTGACAGAATAAATTTGTTGGCAGAAGTCTCTCCGTCTAGGATGGCAGAGGCAATATAAAACCGGTTTCATTGGTTTCACTGAACTACAAAAATAAATCTCTCCCAGTGTGCAGGGGTCTGCTGTTGTACAAACATTGTTTTCCTATAGTGCCTGTGTTCATGGGCCTTTTGTCCGCCTCTAGTGAGTTTTGCATTCTCATACAAAAGTAGCCAGGGTCTTGGCTAAGAATGGAGGGTGAGAGCAATACTGGCTGCAGCTGCACTCTGTTGCTGCTACCCTGCGATGCTGAACTGGTTAACAGACATATCAGCATGAGGAGGGGAGGGAGCTGCTGAGCAGTAGGAGTTCAATAGACTGAGTCAGGTAGCACTGCACTGTGGGAACTGTAGTCCAGAGGAGAGAGACTGTAATCAAGAGCGTTTAAACTGTGTTTCCAAGAGAGAAATTGCCACGAGGAGGGGAAAAAGTTGCATTTTTGTAGGCTATGCAGAACACAGTTTCCTCTTGCCCTGAGGGAGCCTAGAGAGTGCACATCACTGTTCGGAATGCACCATCGCTGCTGCATATTGACAGCCTAAGTGGGATCTGGAGCACTAAGATCAGGTAGAGTTTCCTGGGTGTAGAACAGATAGTGGAAAGATGGCTGTGTGTGACCAGATAGTGAGCTGCAATATCACTTGGACTGTGCTTCTGTGGTAGGGAATTACAATCTGTAGAAAGACTGAACCCATTGGGAACTGATCATACAGTCACCTAGTAGCCTTATTGCTGCCTGCAGGCTTGACTAGGACTATTCCCACGTGCACCAACAGTACAACTGGTCACCAACACTAGCCAGCTGAAGAGTTTAAACTAAAGACTGTCCCTTTACAGCTGCTAGAGACCTTCACCTGTTGCTTATGCTAAGAAGTACCTCTCAGGGGATATTGCACCATATCCTAGCCATTTAGTGACACTTTATTATTTATAATTGTGATTTTTATAATTGGATTTATTGTAGTTATACTTTAAAACTGGCCCCCCAGGATTTACTCTCCCTTCATCTTTTGCCTGTTAAGTTAACAAAAATTCTACACTAAAACCTTACTTAAATCCACAGTCTTGTGACATGCTGGGTCTTCTCTATCCTTCACTGCAGAGTAGGAAGGTCCTTCTTTGATTGACTACATCTATACCTGGGTGATAAGGGCACTTCCTATTGGCTGTGCAGCTGTGGGGGCTTTACAAACTTCAGAAGACAGGTCAGTGTGATGACATCATGAAGAGGCGATCACCCATCTAAGCTGTGGCAACAAGGTACATGGATGGTCGCATTAGGTTTTTAGAGGATCACTGTCGATGGGTTTTAGGCTTGTTTAGATGGCATCAGTTTGATGCTCCAGAATAAATTGACAAGGACATTTGACCTGCAGATGACCTCCTTCTGACATATATTTCAAGTGGGCGTTGCATTATTATAGTGGTGTTTGAAAATGAAGCCTGTGTATACAGGCCCTAAAAAAAAATCTAATGAATGGGATGGAGGGGTCCAGTTTTGCCAAGGACAGTCACACCACTGATCAGAGGGCAAGAGAAGTAATTATGGGGGCTTTCCCAAAGATAATGCAGAATTGGGCATAACTTTTACTGTAACTTTTACTAATAACTTACTGTATATAGATTGTTCACAGTGGCGGCTGGTGGGTTTCTCTGCTGGGGTGTGGCACTGACAACACCCCCCCACCCCCACCGGAGAGACATTGAGCACACAGCCTCGCTATTAGAGCCAGAGGCTCTAATCACGTGCTTCAAAAAAGCCTCCCTCCCATTGGAATCTATGCACCCGGCACCCTAATATGTAGATCAGGGGGCCGGACGCATGGATGGGGGGGAGGCGCCCGTGCGCCCTCTATGGACCAGCTGCCACTTGTTCACATTTCACTTTGGTAGAATAGCGCTTCCTCTATACTATCTTTTCTTCTTCTTTTTCATTGCAGGTAAATAATTAATTCCCAGCAGAAGCAATGTGCTGTCATTGAGTTCTTGGCGAAGGAGGGGTGCAGGCTGTCCAGCATCCACAGAAAAAGGCTAGAGAACATTTACAGGGATGACATTGTTGACAAGAGCAATGTGCAGAGAAGGATTATTAAGTTCAACTGCTTGCCGCCCACCCAGAGTACATTTACTATCATTGTTTAAATGTTACAAAGAATTTTATAAAAGACCACATAGATGAGTTCTTGTTGGAAAAAATGTTTTAAGCAACAGACAGCATGGATTTATGAAAGACAGAAGTTGTCAAACAAACCTGATTTCTTTTTATGAGGAGGTAATTAAAACTTTGGACAGAGGGGTGGCTGTGGACGTGGTATACTTGGATTTTGCAAAAGCGCTTGACACCGTTCCTCACAAACGGCTAATGTGTAAAGTAAAGTCTACAGGCTTGGAAAGATCAGTTTGTAAATGGATGGAAAAACTGGCTAAAAGACAGAATTCAGAGAGTAGTGGTTAATGCTTCTTACTGTGAATGGTCTAAGGTTATCAGTGGTGTACCCCAAGGTTCAGTGTTGGGACCCTTACTTTTCAATATATTTATAAATGATATTGGGTCTGGGATTAAAAGTACCATTTCAGTGTTTGCAGATGACACCAAGCTATGCAGAGGAATAACATCCTTACAGAATGTCTCCAACTTACAAGCAAACCTCAATGCACTCATAATGTGGTGGTGCACCACCACATTATGAGTGTCAGGTCCGAGCATTCCTAGATGAACAGTTTCCTGGAAAGTGGATTGGTCGTCGTGGGCCAGTTGAATGGCCCCCAAGGTCTCCCGATCTGACCCCCTTAGACTTTTATCTTTGGGGTCATCTGAAGGCAATTGTTTATGCTGTGAAGATACGAGATGTGCAGCACCTGAAACTACAGATACTAGAAGCCTGTGCTAGCATTTCTCCTGCGGTGTTACTATCAGTGTGTGAAGAGTGGGAGAAGAGGGTTGCATTGACAATCCAACACAATGGGCAGCACATTGAACACATTTTATAAGTGGTCAGAAACTTGTAAATAACTCATGAAAGAATAAAGTTACATTAAAACCAATTCCCAATAAGTTTGATGTGTCACATGACCCTCTTCCTATTGAAAAAACAAAAGTTGGATTCAAAATGGCCAACTTCAAAATGGTCGCCATGGTCACCACCCATCTTGAAAAGTTTCCCCCCTCACATATACTAATGTGCCACAAACAGGAAGTTAATATCACCAACCATTCCCATTTTATTAAGGTGTATCCATATAAATGGCCCACCCTGTATATGTACTGCGGCAGCGTGGCATGCGCTGGCTGCATCACATACCTGTACATCATCCAGCCTGCTCTGGGTTAGGGGCTGCTAACCCGCGCTTATACTGGCTACAGTGGGATTTTGTCAGCAGTTCCCCAGCCAGTGATTTGTGGTTGAAACTTGCTGATCAGCTATAGTCAATTACAGCACAGAGTCATGTTTGCAGGGATCAGCGATCTGGTTGTTTCAGGAGAAAAAAACAGCCCAGCCTGTTAATAAAAGCAGCACGTGCCACACACATTACACAAGTAACCTCTTTATTGCCCGTAGATGTTAACCCTTTCACAACCAGTGTCATTATTACAGTGTACAGCATTATATCTGCATACCTCCCACCTTTTTGAGATGGGAACAAGGGGCACCTATTAGCAAAGTTATTTAGACATAGGACACAAACCCTGCCACACTCCCTTAAAAGAGAATTATACCAAAAAATTTTCTTTATATTGCTTCTGAAATTTACAAATGCAGCAATTTAGAAAATGAATGAAAGGTTTAGCACTGGGAAACACATTTTGTGTTGCCCTCATAGTGAACAGGTGCTTAGATTTTTGCTAGGAGAGGCAAATTTATTCAGGCCTGACTGATGTGCAGGCCTGATTGTCATAGGTGTGCACAGCCCATTGCATTAGGGTGTGCACCCCAAATTTATGAAAACATAGACGGTGTCAGTAGGGCAGTGGACTTGTCAGCAGGGCAGAGATTGGTGTCAGTAGGGCAGTGGATGGTGTCAGTAGTTTTTATTTTACTTATTTATTATTCTTTACAATTATTTTAGGAGACCCATTGGGGGGCTTTGGTGAAATATCAGCAGGAAAATCTGTGCCTCACAGGGTGATTAGGGTGTGCCCAGGCACACCTGGCACACCCCCTGCGCACGCCCATGCTGATTGTTTTGATTTAGGCAGGGGAGTGGCCCAGGAAGAGCTGGAGACTGAAGAAAGGTGCACCCCTTCATTACCCTTCCCCCTTTCTTCAGAATACTCTGTAAAAGGGGGTGGACAGAGGAGGTGAGGCTTTCTGAGGTATGTTAAGGATCCCTGACAAATCCCCAACCTGGTTTGGCAGGGGGCAGGCCTCCTTATATACTATGGTCTGCCAGTGGGAGGGAGGAGAGTGTCTGGTGGAAGAGCTGGAGATGTAGCAGAGGTTGTGGAGGCCCTGATGGACCCTCAGTCTGGGAGGGGGGGACCTTTGGCCTGGAAGCTCGGGAAGTGGAAGGAACCCCTCTTACAACACACGGAGGAGTTCTGACCAAGGAGCAGGAGAAAAACAGAGAAGCTACAGGAAAAAGGGCTCTGTAAACGATGCACCAGTGTCAGTGAGTGACATACCTGGGAGCTGGAGAAGAGGACTGGAACAAGCTTGGAAGATACAGTGGACAGTCTGAGGAGGTCAGAGGGGCCATCCAGGGAAGTGGTGTCACTGGGCAGTGGAGCAGGCTGGAGCAGCCAGGAGGGCTGAGGTGGCCTGAAAGAGGGGGTCTGGGAGCAGTAGTCCATCAACCCTAGCTAGCATGAACAAACACTACACTTTGAGGGCCTGTGACTCTTGCCTTTAATGGGCGGTCCGGAGGTCGTGCAAGTAGAAGCGCAGGCCTCACCACATGCTAGACATGCCAGAGGAAGATGTAATGAAGGTCTAATAAATATCCCTTCAGGTCTCACCTGTGAGAAGCAAGTGTCGTGCAGGAGAGAAGTGTAAGGAGTGTAAAGTGTCAGTACTGGAGTGAAGGAGTGTATATACGGAGGTGCATATAGAAGGTCCCGTGTTCTTGATCCATTGGGCATCCCATAGTCACCCCATCCAAGTTTTATCCCCTAATAAAACAAAAAAAATTACTGGCATGTTCTGTGACTCCGGATGAAATTTGTGATTGAGGGCAGAGTGACAGGTGGACCACTGCAACCAGCGACCCCTAAGGGGGAACTTGGCTACACAACTATAGAGATCAGACCAAAATGAGGGACAAATGAGGAGGAAAGAAGGGCAGAGGGACTTTGTTCCAAATCAGGGACAGAATGGAGCTATGTATCTGATTACTGTATGTCAGTAGTGGCCCCCCCCAATATGGGGGCACAGGGGTGACGCCCCCTAATCCGTACAGCATACACCTTATCAGTTGGTGGTGGATGCATCACACACATTATATTGCATGCTCAGGGTGACAACTGTATGGAAAATCTTGATGTCATTTGTGTTGGTTGCTGACCTATATCAAGATCTAAGGACATTTACATTCATGTGAAACAAGAAATTGACGTTTTGTTTTTCACTATTGGATTATTCTAGAGTTTTCAATCACTTACCTCATGTCTTTTTATGTAGTTTATTTATGGGTTTTATTTGTTGCACTTACCCGGCTTAGTAGCGCGACACTTTTGAATTAATTACTTAAGCCTCGTACACACGAGGTGACTATCGTGCACTACACGATCGTACGACCAAGCTGAACGCAGTGACGTGCAACGAGGGTATAAAGAGAAAGTGCCATTATCGTGCGCCACCCTTTGGGCTCCTTCATCTAATTTCATGTTGGATTGAAGTTTGGTGAGTGCTGATTCGTGACTTTCAAATTCCTGACCATTCATTCATCAACCAGCCATGTTGAGATCTAGAGAGAAAAATCTTGCTGTTGTTGGCCTAGGAGTGCTGGCTTGTACCCAAAATCAACGTAGGAGAAGGAGGGAGAGGAGTTGTTGGACCAAAAATTGGTTACTTAACCATGATCAATTTGGTCATATGGCTTTAGTCAAGGAAGTTCCAGGAGAATAATCCTGATAATTTCAGGAATCATTTTCGAATGACGGATCCCTGCTTTAACCACTTCTTCTCCCCTATATTGAGAAGCAGGACGCATGCATGCACCTTGCTATCACCCCTGAGCAAAGGCTCATTGCCACCTTGTGCTACTTGGCAACAGGAAGAAGCCTCCAGGACCTGAAGTTTACTACAGGCATCTCCCCCCAGGCTCCTGGAGTCATTATTCCTGATACATGCTCAGCCATCATACAGGTGCTGCAGAAGGACTATATTAAGGTATGCTTCATGTTAATACCACATTTCATGTGTTTCTGCTTGATAATATTGTATTTGCCTTTTTGCCAATACCTAATTATCAACATTACAAAATGATGTGAATGTCTTCTTTGGCCTCATGCATGCTCTAAGCTTTTTTCAACTCCTTTTTTCCTCTACACGCCTCCCCAGCATGTTGTCCTGTGTCCATACATGCTCATAGGGCCGCCATCAGGGGGGGTACAGGCAGTACTGTTGTAAAGGGCCCCAGTATCTCAAGGGGCCCTTACAACAAATACGTTAGCAGTCTTTAACATTGGAGTCTATGGGGGGCACCCAGTTTGGGGAGACCGTTCTCCTGAACCCTAGGCGATAAAAAGACCAAACTTGGGTCACATGGAGAGGGCCCCCTGGACCACAACTGGTTCAAGTGTGGGACCTCCAGCACCTACCTTTAGGCACGAAGTCTTATTGCAAGCATTGAGTGAGACTGTGCTGCCTGTGCACTATTTTTTGAACTCCATTCATACTTGGCAGGCTACATCTCGTAAGTGTGACAGGGTGTATAATTCCTACTGGGGCTGCAACATGTACACCCCTGACCAGTTGGCAGATGTGGTGGAATGGCCCAGTGGGAAGGCCCTGGGGAAGGTTGGTGGTCAGAAGGGGGGGCAGGTCTAAAGCTGTGTACGGGGCCCCACAAGTTCCAATGGCTGCCCTGCACACTCAGCCTGGTAACGCCACAATTATTTACGTCAGCTGCAGTTTAGGTGTTAACCCCCCCCCCAAAACACACACTTTTTAAACTTTATTTTTGTGTTTCAAATCATGCAGAGGCACTTGAGGTCTTCTTATTATGTCAAAGCTAATCCCCATGCTCCCAAAAAGTAATATCAGCATTTCAAACTACTGTGTCTCCAGAAATGTAATCTCCTATATAAACTGTCCATCTTTTGTGGGTCACATTTCCTTAAAAATTCCCCAAACCATGTAGTGCAAGGGCCTGCTTGATTCCCTACTAATCTGACCTCATATGATCTCTTTTGTTTGAATCTTGCTTGAAAAATGTAATTTGAAGAGTATAGTGTGTATGTAGGTTGGGGTTCTCACACTTCTTACTTCTCCACTGTGCTGGAAATGGAAGTCTAGCCTTATGTTGCCCTTGCATTTGTATGTTAAAGAACATTTTTATGTTTGGTGTCAAAGTATTAATTTTTTTTTTATCCGCAGTTTCTTTCCAATCACCAGCAGTGGCAGGAAGTTGCTGCTCAGTTTTTGCAGTAATGGGATTTTCCCAACTGCGGAGGTGCCATTGATGGAAAGCATGTGAGGATTGTATCGCCACCCAACTCTGGCTCCTATTATTATAATTACAAGGGGTTTTACATCATTGTGATGCTTGCCACAGTGTCTGCAAACTATGAATTTTTGTACCTGGATGTGGGGAAGAATGGTCCCAACCTTGACGGAGAAGTCATCATGCAAACAGAATTTTAGAGGGTGCCATTCTTCAGAATGGCACCCTCAACTTGCCACCTGCAGACCAAAATGTAGAGGGTCTGAATTTTGTATTTGTTGCAGATGAGCCGTTTGGTCTTGGAGAACATGTTATGAAGCCATTTTCTCAACGCATGCTGACCCCTGAGAAGAGGATTTTCAACTATAGACTTTCTCGTGCTCGAAGGGTGGGGGAAAATGCCTTCGGAATTTTGTCCAATAGGTTCCATCTCTTTTTAACGCCCATCAACCTGGCATTGTATAAAATTAATCATGGATTACTGTGCTGCTGCATTCTGCATAATTTTTTTACACGGGAATGCTACCAATTATATCACCACCATGCCCAGTTCCATTGATGCAGCCCTGCCAAGCCCGAGTACATCAGCTGAAGGTCTTCCGTCGTTGGATGCATGGCAGACCTCCAGACTAGCCATGCTACCTTGGCCACCCAGAATGCAAGGGATTAGCATCTAAAATATATGGAGTATTTTGTGGGGAGAGGGGCTGTGTCCTGGCAAGACATGATTCCTGATCGTATTTAATTTTTGTTTTCCCTTATAAATTAATCATTCAGTTTAACTACTCTTGTCTGTCATTTTTATATGTCTAAGAGATGTTCTATATCAGTGTTTTATTTTTGCACTTGCCCCAAGAGGGAAATCTAACCTTCATTTCTCCATGAGGTTGCAATATCAACTTCCTCTAAGTATTTTGGTGTGCAGGGGGTGTGCTACATACACACACACACACAATGTTTTTGTTTTTCACGCATTCCATGCATGAAGAACAAAAACATGATGCATTACCAACTGCTTAAAATTTTTCCGGATGAAATACGCATGAGTTGACCACATATTAGAGAACATTCGCTCTGTAAATACCTAAACTTGGGGAATTCCCAGGCATACACAAGTAAAGAATAAGCCACACACTGTTAGTATCAAAGCTTTATATTACTGCCACATTCCGAGGTGCTTTTGAACATGTAAAAGTCATCTTAAAAACAGACACCAAACACACAACAATTTGAGACCCCAAACGACAAAGTGTGTAAACATGTGCTCTCTCATCAGGGGTTGTCAAGTGTCATCTTTTGGGGAGGGCAAACTCCCCTTCCTCCAAACTGGAGTTTCTTGGAGGAAGGGGTGTTGGATCTCAACTCAAGTTTGGAGGAAGGGGGGTCTGCCCCCCCAGAAAGATGACACTTGACAACCCCTGATGGTATAGAGCACATGTTTACACACTTTTTCATTAGGCCATTTCAAACAGGCAACAGTCAACAAAATGGGGTTTCCCAAAAGCCAGCCCAATTGCAAGAATTTTTAAAATTTCCTCAACATCCGCATGACGGATGTCGGATGTCCCCAACATCCGTCAATCTCCGTAATTCTTTCTCTGTCCTTTGTGTGTCCTTGAGCTCGGCACAGCACCAGATAATTTCCTGCCGTAATCTGCTGACCGTGCATTGGGGCACTTCATGACCTGGTAAGTAGAGGAAAATGTATAAGGGCAATGATGGTCAAGTGGCTGAGGGCCAACATAGTGATTTGGGGTCATTAGTTTTTTGGAAGTGAGATCTTTAAATTGATTGGTATTAGATGAATTTTATCAAAGATCTTTCTAGTGAAGTTTTAGTATGAAGGTTGGGGTGATTACCCTTTACTTGGTTGATACATCTCGAGACGTAGTGGTTGAGCTGTGACACATGTTTGAAATTTTTCACCAAAAAGTAATATATTTGTTCAAGTGGTTGTCAACTCATGCCAACTACTTTAAACTACAGGTAAGCCTACAATAAGGTTTACCTGTGCGTCCGGGAAATATCTCCTAAAACAGTACGGTTTAAGAGATATTCCCTGTATCAGCATATGCCAACGTCATGGGCAGATGCGCACTGAAGAATGGGCACCCGGGGTATCCCCTGGTGCCATTGCTTCTGTAGACATGCTGTAAATGACAGCTCCCATGTGTGGGAGTGACGTCAGGGCGCCTAGGCCAACCACAGCGCTGGAGCCCGCGCTGTGATTAGGCGGAGCCGCAGACCCGGAAGAAGGATGTCGCCGGTCACAGTGGTGTGCCGAGACCGGTGCAATAGCTTTGTTCCAAGGTAACTATTTCAGAATGAGCTAGTATGCGCTGCATACTAGCTCATTATGCCTTTGCTTTGCATTTTTTTTTTTTTTTAGTGGGGGGGGATTTACAACCACTTTAAAGCAAACAATAATAAAGGCCATGTCCATACTTTAGACCAAAGGAAAAAAGGTGTGTTTGTGTTAATTGTTAACTGCTGTCTGCTGTCCCATGTACCAATAGACATGTCAATACACAAAAAGCCATATTAGAACAGTACTTACAAGGGCAAATGACAGGCTGACCACCAGCTTCTTCCCTGCGATTCTCCTTCTTCTAAAAAAAGAAAAAAACATTCATTAAGCATCCCAAAGTCAATACAGGTTCAACACATACATTTTTAGAGATTTTTCGAGTTGACCAACCTTGCAATTGGGCTGGCATGGGTGATTCGGTTAGACTTGTCACCTGGGGTTGGGGGGACTCTGGAGGATTTTCTACTAAAAAACAACAACAAACCAATGATGATGCCATTTTCCACGGGCCAAAGACTTGACAAGTGCCAACATTGGTCAACTCCTATAGCTGCCCCCCTCCCTCGCTCCTGTGGGATATGGGCTGTCTGATATCCATCATAAGCATTTGTGTGACGTCGAGCACTGGGGGCTATCCTCTCCCCATCTCTACACTAGTGAGACTGTATTAATGGGCACTGATGAATCAGTCAGAGGCCAGCAAAATGACACTTATCCTTTAACCGGTTCCCGACCGCGCGCCGTCTTTTCACGGCGGCAGTCGGGGAGCCCTGCGCGAATCGCCGTAAATAAGCGGTGATTCACATTTGGCCACCAGGGGGCGCGCGCGCGCGTGCACCCGCCGCACTCCTGGGGAGTGTGCCCGCGGCTTGGGCGGACCCGATTTCCGCCGGCGAGCCGCGATGAGCGGCTACAGGGAAAAGAACGGGGAACCGCCGATGTAAACACGGCGGTTCCCCGCCCTGTCAGTGGAGCATGAGAGATCTACTGATCCCTGTCACTGGGATCAGTTAGATCTCTCATGCCCATGTTAGCCCAACCCCCCCACAGTAAGAACACACCCAGGGAACACAGTTAACCCCTAGCTCTCCCCCTGCAGGTTAACCCCTTCACTGCCAATGACATTTATACAGTAATCAGTGGACATTTAAATTTCTGATCGCTGAATAAATGTCATTGGTCCCAAAAAAGTGTCAAAATGTTCCGACATGTCCCCCCCCCAATATCGCATTACCGCTAAAAATCGCAGATCGCCGCCATTACTAGTAAAAAAAAAAACAAAAAAAAAAACCCCAGAAATGAATTCTCATCATCCGTAAACGCGGCCACTTTTGCGCAAACCAATCAATAAACACCAATTGCGATTTTTTTTTATCGCAAATATGAGGAATTATATAAATCGGCCAAAAACTGTGAAAAAAATGTTTTTTTTTATATTTTTTTTTTGGATTTGAATTTTAGCAAAAAGTATGAAATTTGGGTTTTTTTGCAAAATGGTCGCTCTTCTTTTGTTTATAGCGGCGATAAGAAATGACGCAGAGGCGATCAAATACCACCAAAAGAAAGCTCTATTTGTGGGAAAAAAAGGACGCACATTTTGTTTGGGTACAACGTCGCACGACTGCGCAATTGTCAGTTAAAGCGACGCAGCGCCGAATCGCAAAAAGTGCTCTGGTCCTAAAGTGCAAAATTCTTCCGGGGCTGAAGTGGTTAATTTAGGCCTGAATCCCCCCCCTTTGCCCACCTAGCAGCACCCCTGTCTGTGGCTTAATTTGTATTGTTGTCATTTTGCACTTAACTTCTGGGCGTGAAGGTGGTCTGGATTCCGCCTCCGCTGATGGGCCAGGAGTGGGAGACTCCCTTAGTCCCTTGCGGGGGTGGGCCCCTTGTTTTTTCTGTTTCCCTGTTGAAAAATAAAAAAAAAGAACAAAAGTGCTAAGGAATGTCTAAAAACAATATAAAATTCTATTCTTCATATATGCTTTAGTTGGAGATTTAAATTTGTAACCCCAAGGCATACAAAGAGTTAAAAAAATCACCTATAATCCTCTCTAGCTACTTTGACCAAGAACAGATCCAGGCACCTAATTTACACATATACATATTTCTTACAGAAAAATATTGCTTACTTTTTTCCAGGACTCAATGTATCAGGTGCAGCTGATCTTGCTCCCGGTGCTTGAGGTCGGACCAGCGCTTGCGGAGCTGATCCTTTGATCGCTGGACCCCATGTTTGCGAGAAAGCCGGCTTATGACCCGTTCCAAAATAAAATCTTTATGGCTGTTAGGCCTTTAATAATTCTCCCTCTTCAATCATAATCGTGGGCTTCCATAATGCCCACCATGTCCACCATTTCGGCCTTGGTCATGGGGGTGGCTTTACGTTTTCAGTGGGACACAGCACCGCTGGACTGGCTGCTGCTTCTAGAATCTGCCATCTTTCCTTACGATCGTATCGTTCCATGGAGTTGGTACGGATAGGAGAGCCGTTCACATCCCAGCATCACGACGCACTTTAGAGCGGGGTTGGACGCATGCGCAATGTATAAAGGCTGAAGGAACGATCGAGGAAACGGTTGTAGGTAGGAACGTTGTGTGAGAACAAACGTTTGGGAATCTGCGTAATATTTGGTGCAAACGAAGGTTCGACTGGAACTTCTGACATAGGTGGGTAGTGGCCTATACTGCTTGGCTTGGGGCCTAGATGTGGATGAATGGCCTATATTGCTTGGCTTGGGGCCTAGATGTGGATGAATGGCCTATGCTGCTTGGCTTGGGGCCTAGATGTGGATGAATGGCCTATACTGCTTGGCTTGGGGCCTAGATGTGCATGAATGGCCTATACTGCTTGGCTTGGGGCCTATCTGTGGATGAATGGCCTATACTGCTTGGCTTGGGGCCTATCTGTGGATGAATGGCCTATACTTCTTGGTTTGGGGTCTAGATGTGGATGAATGGCCTATACTGCTTGGCTTGGGGCCTAGATGTGGATGAATGGCCTACACTGCTTGGTTTTGGGCCTAGATGTGGATGAATGGCCTATACTGCTTGGCTTGGGGCCTAGATGTGGATGAATGGCCTATACTGCTTGGTTTTGGGCCTAGATGTGGATGAATGGCCTATACTGCTTGGCTTGGGGCCTAGATGTGGATGAATGGCCTATACTGCTTGGCTTGGGGCCTATCTGTGGATGAATGGCCTATACTTCTTGGCTTGGGGCCTAGATGTGGATGAATGGCCTATACTTCTTGGCTTGGGGCCTAGATGTGGATGAATGGCCTATACTGCTTGGCTCGGGGCCTAGATTGGGTGGAGCTTAGGGGTATGCGGGCGAAGTTGCATGATGCTTTGTCTTGTCTCTTGCAGGCATAATGAGTGACAACTTCTTTTCGCATTAATTTCTACCACAGTTGATCGATTTCTACAGGCAACTCCCCTGTCTGTGGAATGTCCACACAAAGGAGTACTTTAATCGAGCCTGAAGGCAGGCAGCTTGTGAGCAACTGGTCGAGCTCTGCAAGCAGATCAAACTGGATGCTACTGACAAATATGTCACAACCAAAATTGCCAACATCAGGATGACATATGGGAGGGAGGTCAAAAAGCTCCAAGAGTCGCAAAGGTCAGGAGCTGCAGCATCTGCTATCTACGTACCAAAGCTCTGGTATTTTGACAGCCTGCAGTTTCTCAGAAACCCATCTGAGGCTAGGCCATCACGATCTACCCTGCCCTCTACCTCTTCTGAGGCCATGGCTCAGAGACCTGAAGATGAGGATGTGGAGGAGGGCGTCTTGACCCAGGTATAGTGTTGGTGAACATATTGTAAAGATAAAGTACAATGCTAACACCTAAACCTTATTGGGGAAATATTTGAGCCTTAGCATATTTGTTTCAATATCCAAACACAGTTGTGGCCTTTAGGCAGGCCCCAGCCATCCTCCAGAGGGATCTTGACCAGAAGGAGACTTTTGGGGCCTATGCAGCAGCAAAACTCAAGACAATGACGCCCTATCAACGGAGCAGGGCAGAGGAGCTCATGACTCAAGTCAAGATGGAGAGGGGGCTCATTACAGAATATACTGAGCTCCATGAAAATGTGCCTCCACCTCCACCACCTACACCCCCTACACCATCTATAACCCATCACAACCACCACACCAGCATGCTGGCCAGTGGCAATATGGTCCCCATGGCCCCCACCAACAGCCATGGCCTGGGGATTATGGGCAATACCCCCATTGATGGGTTCCTTTAATTTCATGTATTTTTGTTGTTATTCTTTGAGTTTGTTTTTTATTTACCACATTTTGCTGATGTTAAGCTGATGTTAAGCACTTTATTCTGTTATATTTAATTTTCAGCAATAATGCATTTCAAATTTAATTTATGTTCTTTATTCTTGAAAATAAAGAATAATGAAAATAACAATACTTGCTTGTTTTTGTAGTCAAATTACAGGTTTGAAGTAGGCAGTTACATTAAAAATAAAAGTTAGAACAATTAGCAAGGAAAAAATATTACTTTAAATTTGGTAATTAGATTTCAGAGATATTGGGGAAATGTTCAATAGAATTAAAGAGATTTACAATAATGCCAATTATATTTCTATCACTACAGAAAAACTGTCTTTCATTACGTTCGTAACGTGAAGACCACTAGCAATGCATCTCCATTAATATCCCATTGAAAAAGATGCTAATGTGAGTTGCATTTCGCTATTTGAATTGGATTGCCGATAGACGAATGAATATGCATTGTGAAATTGGAATTAGGTTTACACGAACGGACCCTTCCGGACGTTCCTGACTCGGAGCATTCTCTGTACACACGGTACAACAGTCGTACGACCGCTTGTTGTACAACCAAAGTTTTCTAGTCTGCTCATCCAACTTCCGTTGTACGACTGTCATACGTCGGCTGTTCTAATCGTACGTACTAATGGTCGGATGATCGTACATTGAGTGGTGGTATGACCGCTTTCATATGACCGTCGTACAGTGTGTACGAGGCTTTATTACCCTATGTATGTCTCACATTGAGTGTTGCTAAGTATTTTTTATTTTCTTTTTCCACTAGTGCAGTATTCACTTTTTTTATTATGTAGCAGAACACATTTTGACCTAAATTTATGAAAATTTGATATTCTGATTTTTTTATATGGTTTTGGTATCTTCCTCTGACCTCCCCTGCTGTTAGAAAGTAGAAAATATTGTTTTGCTTCAAAATTGCCTGGCTTTTTTCGTTTATATAATAAATAGAAACAGTGGTGATGAAATATCTCCATAAGAAAGTTCTATTTGTGTGAATTTTCTTTTTATAAGTTTTATTTGTGTACAGTGAGATGACTGAACAATTGTCAATTAACCACTTCAGCCCCGGAAGAATTTCCCACTTTAGGACCAGAGCACTTTTTGCGATTCGGCACTGCGTCGTTTTAACCGACAATTGCGCGGTCGTGCGACGTTGTACCCAGACGAAATTTGCATCCTTTTTTTCCTACATATAGAGCTTTCTATTGGTATTTGATCACCTCTGCGTCATTTCTGATTACCGCTATAAACAAAAGAAGAGTGACAATTTTGCAAAAAAAAAACAATCTTTTACTTTTTGCTATAATACATATCTAAAAGAAATATAAAAAAAAAATATTTTTCATTGGTTCTGGCCGATTTATATTCTTCCTCATATTTTTGGTAAAAAAAAAAATTGCAAACGGCGTTTGTTGATTGGTTTGCGCAAAAGTTGCCGCGTTTACGAATGATGAGAATTAATTTATGGGGTTTTTATTTATTTTATTTTTTTTTACTAGTAATCTGTGATTTTTATCAGGACTGTGATATTGCAGCGGACATGTCGGACCATTTTGTAAATTTTTTGGGACCAATGGCATTTATACAGCGATTATTGCTATGACAATGCACTAATTACTGTGTAAATGCTATTGGCAGTGAAGGGGTTAACCTGCAGGGGATGCTCTAGGGGTTAACTGTGTTCCCTGTGTGTGTTCTAACTGTATGGGGGCTGGGCTGGCTGGGGGAGGAGAGTGATCGAGGCTCCCATACACAGGGAGCCTGCGATCACATCTCTTCCCCCTCTGTCAGAATAGAGATTCGTGTTTACATACACGGATCCCCATTCTGTCACTCCAGGGGGACAATCGCAGGTAGCCGGCAGACATCGAGTCTGCTCTACCCGCTCCCTGGGCCCCCCGGAACACAGTGAGCGTGCGAGCGCACCTCCGGCGGCGCATGCGCAATCTCGCAGCCGCCGTCATCTGACGCCGATTTGCGATATCGAACCAAGTTGCCGCTATCAAGCCACGTCGGGCGGTCGGCAACTGGTTAAAGTAGCGCAGTACCGAATAGCAAAAAATGTCCTGGTCATGAAAGGGGCAAAACCTCCTGGAGGTCAAGTGGTTAAAGAACAGGTTACTAGCATTGAAGACAAGCCACGTAGTGGGAGACCATCAATGTTGGACGGCCTACATTCCTTCTTCAAGCACTCAATGACGGCAATGTTGATTCTGCTTGGAATACCTGCAATGAAAAAGAAGAAGAGTTACTATAAGGGAAGAGCTACTCTATTAACATGTGAAATTTGAATGACTCATGTAAATCAAGAAAAAAAATGATGCCTACCTTTTCATTGCTTTCGGGAAAGCCCTCGTATATAATGAGGAGGGTTGGTACAAGAAAATCTGGATCTTTGCCAAGAAAACTTTAGTTGCAGATGCAATTGTTTATTTTCCATAGAATCCTAAAAATATTTGAAATTGGTGTCTGTTTCAACCTGCTGGCATCTGTGGCATTTTGAAATATTAGTTTTGGTTGGAATGATCCCTTAAATGCATTTCCATCGTAGAAGAATTCCAGAGGATTAAGAATCACCTATTTGGGATTTTCTCTCAAATGTCAGTCGCAGAACATGCAAGCCCATGTTAGCCTTTCAATAAATACAACTAATAATCCTCCTTGGCGCACACAGTCGGTATTAAGAAAAATAAACAATGAAGCAACGGGCGAAGGAGAAAGAGCATTTGCCAGGGAAATAGAACTTTCCGTTTGTGTTGGTTATTCACCCGGAACCCCCTTGTACATTATTCCATTCGGCAGTGCCTGATCCTGAAATACTTCGCCAGTGAGCAGAAATGAGCAGTTCTGCTTCACTTGGAATGTATTTACTCAATTAGCCGAAAATGGAAAGTACACAGAGTTTTTGTCTAAAAAAGTACAGAATACATCCCTTAGTTGCTAGAGTGGATTGGTATTTTGTTAAGTCTCACAATGGAAATTAAACTTTCCATTCAAATCAGGAGTCTTGCAGTTTTCTTTCTAACCAAGGGGTTTATTTAGTTTTGCTGGCCGGCTATAACTTCCAACATATATCACAGCTTGCTGATTTTATTTAAAGTGGACCTAAGCCCAAAATGAAGATTTGCTACATTATAGGGAACATCTAGAAATGTGTACTGTGCCTCGGCAGTACTCTAAAAATATACACTTTTGTCTTGAATGCCTCTGAAAAGTAGCAGTAAACTTCCTGTACCTAGGCAGGCCTATGCCTTGAGGTTAACAGTTGATTATCTGCAGCGTGAGATCATCTAAGTAGGGATGGGCTGGACACCCCTCCCCCCCCCGGTTCGCTTCGCACCAGAACATGCAAACAGGCAAAAAATGTGTGTGAACATTCGAACACCCTTAAAGTCTATGAGACCGGAACATGAAAAATCAAAAGTGCTCATTTTAAAGGGTTATATAGTTATTGCCATAAAATGTGTATGGGGACCCGGGTCCTGCCCTAGGGGACATGTATCAATGCAAAAGAAAGTTTGTAAATCAATAGTTTTTTCAAGAGCAGTGATTTTAATAATGCTTAAAGTGAAACAATAAAAATGAAATATTCCTTTAAATATTGTACCTGGGGGGTCCCCTTAGTCTGCCTGTAAAAGGGTGCATCTCTGTGATGTTTAGAACATAGCCAGAGCAAAATGACATTTGTAAAGGGAAGATTGTCATTTAAAACCACTTGTGGTTGTAATGTATTGCCGTCTGCCGGCAATATAGAAAGAAATCACTGAAAAAAATTGCGTAGGGTCCCCCCCCCCCCCACCAATCCATACCAGGCTTTTCGGGTCTGGTATGGATTTTAAGGGGAACCCAGTGCCAAACTTTAAAAAAAAATTGACGTGTGGTTCCCACTAAAATCCAAATCAGACCATTATCCGAGCATGCAGCCTGGCCAGTCAGGATAGGAGGGGATGGGCAAGTGCCCACACTCCAGAAACGTACCAAGCTACATGCCCTCAACATGGGGAGTATGGGCTTTGGGGCAGGGGGGGCACTGCACCCCCCACCCCAAAGCACCTTGTCCCCATATTGATGGAGACAAGAGCCTCTTCCCCTGGGCTGTGGTTGTGGGGGTCTGCGGGCGGGGGGGCTTATCAGAACCTGAAAGCTCCCTTTAATAAGGGGGCCCCCAATTCCCGCCCCCCCCAATGTGAATTAGTATCGGGTAAGTGTCAAAAAAGAAAAAAAAACACAGGAGACAATTAGGGACAAGTCAAGGGAAAATTAAAACAGAAAAAAAAAATAAGTGTCCCCCGTTGTAATCCATCATCAATCACGGCGCGACGGACCCAGAAAAAAGACGCAAAAGCTCCTCCTCCATGGGAGGGCTCCCGCTGTCTGCACGCTTTTTGCTTTGACAGTTTATTTATATGCAAGGGCGGGGCCAGCCGGTGATGTAAGAGCGTGGCCCGCCCCCTCTGATGTCACATGATGTCAGAAGGGGCAAGTTTGCCCTGCCATATAAATAAAATGTCAAAGCAAAAAGCGTGCAGACGGCGGGAGCCCTCCCAAGGAGGAGGAGCTGTTGCGGCTTTTTCTTTTATCGGGTCCTCCCAATGGGGAGGAGCTGTGCGCACTGTCTCTGTGCAATGCATTATGGGGCGCTCCATGGCGGCGAAGTCGCTGCGAATGCCCCATAATGTTCTAAATCCGACGAATGGGAGAACACCCGATGTTCGAGTCAAACTTACGCTCATCTCGAACCGTGGGCCCATCCCTACATCTAAGGCAGGAGTCTTAAATTTTTGCAGAACGAGGGCTGCATTGTATATTTTACAAATAATCATTGGCTGAAGAAAAATCCTCATCATGGTCCCGCTTACATCTGGGTCCCTATCACAGTACCCCCTTTCACTAGGGTCCCCATCAGAGCCCCCCCTTTTGTCAGGGCCCCCATCAGAGCCCCCCTCATGTCTGGGTCCCCATCACAGCCCCCTCTTACTCCAGGGTTCCCCATCAGAGTCTCCCTTACATCAGCCTCTACCTTAGGAGTCACCCCTTCCATCAAGATCCCCCCTTACATCAGAAGCAGACCTCAATCCTCAATCAGTGCACACTGAGGATATGCCCTTGACCTTAGCTGCGGGCCAGGTTAAAATTATCTGGTGGGCCAGATGTCTTCCCTGGGTCATAGTTTAGAGACCCCAGAAATAAGGCACTGCTGCCTCTTAAAATCCTGTAGTGAGCTAAATGTGGACCCTGGATCATAGTTAAGAGACCCATGATATAAGGCAATGCTGCCTCCTGACTACTAGGCTTACCAGATGTGGAGTGAGATTTGGTGATGTCTATACTGTGTTGCTCACAGTATAGACATATTACATTCTAAATTTGCTTTGGGTGACTCAAACAAAAAGAGAAAGCATTTGCACAACATTCAGAATGATAAGCTCATAAAAGCAGTTCACACGCTGAGATATGCAGACGTGTTCTTCGAGAGTGACCTACATTGATAGAGTGAAGGACAACATAGAATGGAGTCAAGTACCTGTAATTTCATGGACCACCTAGAAGTGGCTGGCTTGACTTCTTTAATCTCAGCTCAGTTGCAAGCAGAGGACTTTAATACGATGAATTCCCGGTAATAGGCAAGGTTGCTCACTCTCGTTCCTCACATTGACCTCTCCTTTAAGAATGATCCAGCAGAGATACCGGATCTTCCACGTTCCTCTACAGTGATCTTGTTCTATACTTTGATTTGCAGGTAAAAAAATAGCACAACTTCAGGAAAATCATTTAAAGCTGATGTTTATTCTTATTATATTTTCCCTTCCCTGCTTCCTCCTTTTCCCCCTCATCAACATGATAAAGATATTTTTAAATATGCCTACCTTATTTAAGACCCAATGATGTCATCACTGGTTCTCTGTGCTTTTCGTTTTAGTATCTATCTATCTATCTATCTATCTATCTATCTATCTATCTATCTATCTATCTATCTATCTATCTATCTATCTATCTGTCTATCTGTCTATCTGTCTATCTATGCTATATTACCAAAAGTATTGGGACACCTGCCTTTACACGCACATAAACTTTAATGGCACCCCAGTCTTTGTCCGTAGGGTTAAATATTGAGTTGGACCACCCTTTGCAGCTATAACAGCTTCAACTCTTCTGGGAAAGCTGTCCACAAGGTTTAGGAGTGTGTCTTTGGTAATGTTTGACCATTCTTCCAGAAGCGCATTTCTGAGGTCGGGCACTGAGGTGGACGAGAAGGCTTGACTCGCAGTCTCCACTCTAATTCATCCCATGTGTTCTGTTGTGTTGAGGTCAAGATCTGTGCAGGCCAGTCAAGTTCCTCTACCCCAAACTTGCTCATCCATGTCTTTATGGATCTTGCTTTGTGCACTGGTCCAAATCATTTGGTGGAGGGGGAGTTATGATGTGAGGCTGTTTTTTAGGGGTTGGGCTTGGCCCCTTAGTTCCAGTGAAGGGAACTCTTATGGCGTCAGCATACCAAGACATTTTGGACAATTTCCTGCTCCCAACTTTGTTGGAACAGTTTCGGGATGGTCCCTTCCTGTTCCAACATGACTGTGCACCAGTGCACAATGCAAGGTCCATAAAGACATGGATGAATGAGTTTGGGGTGAATTCATCAACCCGATAGAACACCTTTGGGATGAATTAGAGCAGAGACTGAGAGCCAGGCCTTCTTGTCCACATCAGTGCCTGACCTCACAAATGCACTTCTGGAAGAATGGTCAAACATTCCCATAGACACTCCTAAACCATGTGGACAGCCTTCCCAGAAGAGTTAAAGCTGCAAAGGGTGGGCCAACTCAATATTGAACCGTACAGACTAAGACTGGGGTGCCATTAACTGCCTCAATAATGAGCACTTTCACCCCCTTCCTGCCCAGGCCATTTTCAGCGCTGTCACACTTTGAATGACAATTACGCGGTCATGCTACACTGTAACCATGTGAAATGTTTATCATTTTCTTTGCACAAACAGCTTTCTTTTGGTGGTATTTAATTACTGCTGTTTTTTTTTTTTTTACTAAAAGTACTTAGTTTTTGTCAGTACATTTTTTAAATAAGTAATTTTTCTCCTTCTCTGATGTGTGCTGATACGGCAGCACTGATGGACACTGATAGGCTGCACTGATGAGCACTGATGAGGTGACATTTACGGACACTGATGGGGCGGCACTTATTGACACTGATGAGGCGGCTTTGATGAGGAGGCACTAATATGCCACACATGTGGGCACTGATAGGTGGCACTGATAGGCTGCACTGATGAGCACTGATGAGGTGACATTTACGGGCACTGATGAGGTGGCACTTATTGACACTGATGAGGCGGCTCTGATGAGGAGGAACAAATATGCCACACATATGGGCAATAATAGGTGGCACTGATGGGTGGCACTAATATGTGGCACTGGTGGGCACTGATGGGTAGCACTGGTTGTCGCAGATAGTTGGCACTGATGGGCAGCATTGATGGGCAGCAGTGATGGGCATTGATAGGCAGCACTGATAGGTGGCACTAATAGCCAGCAATGACTGGCATCACTAATGGGCACTGCTTGGTGGCACTTGTGGGCACTTATTGATGGTACTGGTAGGCACTGACTGCTGGCACTGGTGGGCACTTGTAGGTACTGATTGCTGGCACGGGGGTGGGCACTGGTTGCTGGCACTGGTGGCACTAATGGTAATCTGATTACATCCCTATATGTCCCCTGTGAGGAGATGCCACTGATCGGCTCTCCTCGCCACACACTATGTCAGTGTCAGGTGAGGAGCGCCGATTACTGGCTCTTCCTTGTTTACATGGGACCGGCTGTGACCAATCACATGGTTAAAGAGCCGAGGCTCTTTACACAGATTGGGAGATTGCTTTCTGGGACGACGTCTGACGTTGTCCCAGAACGAGAGCCGCACTGCCCCTCCTTCATTTGACGGTGGGCGGGTGGCAAGTGGTTAAAGTTCATATGCATGTTTTATACACCGACTGTTTACTTTGGAAATAGTATCCATTTACATACCTTTGAGATGTGTTTTTTTTTGTATTTCTGTGTACTACATTTGAACTGTTCACTCAGGAAATATAATGCCATACAAGTGATTGAAATTGTATTATATGATATGATATGTATTATATGGCTGTTTGTCAATACACTGTTAAGATTGAACTTTGTGCCTAGGTACATTCTGGACTAATTGTTCATTTTTGATCTTGTTGCTACCTGAACTAAAATAAAAACTTTTCTGTTAAAAAAAAAAAAAAAGTTCATACGTGTGTAAAGGCAGGTGTCCCAATACTTTTGGTAATATAGGGTATCTGTAATTCATTGATTGTGTAGCATTAAATTAATGTTTGAGATCTCCCTATACTGGCTCAATGATGTTGAGTTCAAGTGACTATGATGGTAACTCTAGACCCTTCACTTTTTCTACTGCAGCCACTGAAAGGTTGACTTGGCCTTATAGTTTAGATCAGTGGTCGCCAAATTGCGGCCTCGGGCCAGATGTGGCCCTTTGCTTGCTTTTATCTAGCCATTGGAGCATTATTCCCCCAATGTCAGCAACAATTGGGCATAGTTCCTGCCATTAACACTGACAACCGGGCACTATTCCTCCCACTGACACCAATGATGGGGTACTATTCCTCCCACTGACACCAATGATGGGGCACTATTCCTCCCACTGACACCAATGATGGGGTACTATTCTTCCCAATGATGGGACATTATTCAACCCCCCCCTAATACCAAAGAGGGGGCGGGCACTGTTTACTTCCAGTGACACCAGGACATGTTCTATTCCGGCTGGCCACAGTCCAGACTCGCTAAAGTTTGAAGGACAATGAACTAGACCTTTGTTTATAAAGTATCAAGACCCCTGGTTTAGATCATCGTTATATTGAAAAGCCCAAGTCCATCCCATACCCAGCTTCCAGGATGATGAATGCAAATTGTCCTCCAGTATTTTCTGATAATATGCTGCATTAATCTTGCCATCAGTTTTGACTAAGTTTCCTTGCCCTTTTAGCTTCCACACAGCCAAGCCATCTGAGCTACACCTCCATGCTTCACAGTAGGGATAGTGCAATTCTTTTCATACACCTTATTGATTCCTCTCCAAACATAATTAGGGCAGTGGCCACGAAGATTCATTTTGGTTTATCGCTCCAAATGATGCCAAAAATGTTGTTGTTTCTTTAGGCGCCATTTCGCATAGTGTAAATGGACTGTTTTGTGGCACTGGTACTGCAAAAAGTGCTAACATTTTACAAGTGTATGTTATCTATCATCTATCTATTTTCTTTCTCTTCTTTTTCTTTTTTCTCTTATACGTATTTTCTTCCTCTTTATTTCTTTTCCCTATTTCCTTCTGATAGCAACACAGTGATGTGTGGGAACCACTTTTGCAAATGGTGGTAATATTTTACAAGGATAGAAATACATCTCTTTTCTCTTCTTTTTTCCTTTTTTATTTATTTATTTTTTCATTTTTATTTTTTTTCCACCCTACTTGTAAAAATAATAAGAAATAGATCAGAGGCCATGCCTCGTCTATTCAGAGGGATTTTCCTGGGTTGATGGCTGTCTACAGGGTGGACCATTTATATGGATACACCGTAATAAAATGGGAATGGTTGGTGATATTAACCTCCTGTTTGTAGCACATTAGTATATGTGAGGGGCGAAACTTTTCAAGATGGGTGGTGACCATGGTGGCCATTTTGAAGTCAGCCATTTTGAATCCAACTTTTGTTTTTTCAATAGGAAGAGGGTCATGTGACACATCAAACTTATTGGGAATTTCACAAGAAAAACAATGGTGCACCACCACATTATGGGTGTCAGGTCCGAGCATTCCTAGATGAACAGTTTCCTGGAAAGTGGATTGGTCGTCGTGGGCCAGTTGAATGGCCCTCAAGGTCTCCTGATCTGACCCCCTTAGACTTCTATCTTTGGGGTCATCTGAAGGCAATTGTCTATGCTGTGAAGATACGAGATGTGCAGCACCTGAAACTACGGATACTGGAAGCCTGTGCTAGCATTTCTCCTGCGGTGTTGCTATCAGTGTGTGAAGAGTGGGAGAAGAGGGTTGCATTGACAATCCAACACAATGGGCAGCACATTGAACACATTTTATAAGTGGTCATAAACTTGTAAATAACTCATGAAAGAATAAAGTTACGTTAAAACCAAGCACACCATTGTTTTTCTTGTGAAATTCCCAATAAGTTTGATGTGTCACATAACCCTCTTCCTATTGAAAAAACAAAAGTTGGATTCAAAATGGCCGACTTCAAAATGGCCGCCATTGTCACCACCCATCTTGAAAAGTTCCCCCCCTCACATATACTAATGTGCTACAAACAGGAAGTTAATATCACCAACCATTCCCATTTTATTAAGGTGTATCCATATAAATGGCCCGCCCTGTAGAGTGAGCACACAATTTCAAAATCATTTAAAAGAATACATTTTATTGAATAAAAAAATTGCATAAAAAGTTCCATAAAAACTTGTAGATGTATATTACGCATTACACACAAATTATCCAATTGGGCTTGGACATGTTGATTGCTTGGCGTATGGATTATTTATCGACGTTTCGCAGATACTCTGCTTCCTCAGGATAACTCCACATATTTGTACATCTACTAATCAAACATAAATAAGCATCATATAATCCAAAATATATGAATTACATTTTCAAAGCATTATCCAATATAGCTGTGTTCACCATTTTTCCTCTTCACCAGTGTATGATGCACAATAGTGCAGCCGAAGGCCAGCCCTCTCCCTGCTTAAGTGGCCAGCGGTGCCAGAACCACCGATCCTGTCTGATGGGCGTTGGATCACAGGTAGAGTTTGAGTCACAGCAAAAAACGCGTGATCTATAACATCAAAGAATAATGGTGATAATATAGTTCCATATGTCAATAATTGCAAACAAATTTACTTTAATGCCTCCTCCAACAGAACATTCAGCAACCATAGCACTGTGCACTCCTTAAGCGGATCAGAAAATCCTCTCTCAGAACATGGGAGGACATCCACATTTCCCACTTTGGTCATTGTGCGCAGTGACCCTATGGCTGATCAACTTCCCTAATGAGCTTACAAATAATCCGGCTCTTAAAGTTTGTTGAGCATTTCCAATTATGAAGCCAGTAGCCAGAACCTACTACAAATAAATAGGGCCGCCCACCCAGGGGATCTTATGTCAAAGACAAATACCATACCAAGTAACATCTCCACTTTCTTACCTTTGTTGTTTCAGACAGGAGACGCATGCCACAGGGAAGCTTCCAGTGTCAACGGCAACTCCAGCCTCTCTAAGAGCGGTCCCACCGGAAATAACAGAGCCGAAAGGCTCTCTGACGTCACATATGGTCCGGGCGCCTGAGTGGCAGCGTATGCGCAGCCCTCTCCCCCCGACGCGGCCACAATTGATGTGATCGCCGTCATCAGGATGCTACGTTGCGCCACCCACCCAACATGATGGCTTGGAAGTGCCACCTGTCACTCGTAGGCTCACAAAAACCCGTCATAAAACCCAGCAGGATGAAGGACTAGGCGGCCAGCCCGCACCACACAGCACCACCTGGTGAAGGAAGCAAAATATGTCATTCCAAGCATTTTTACATATACAAATATCAGTATTAGAAATAACTTCTACATATACAGATATGAATATTTAAAGGCTAAGGTTACAATGTTTCCAAATAGCAGCATTTGCACATTCCTAGTTAACAAGGTGCATCAGACAGCTGTATCAAGTTTTGGTTCAAACAATGCGACCCCCATCTAAGGGAATCTGTTAACAAGGTGCAGTCAGTATAACACTGCATAAGACACTACAGGAATGCATTGAAGACCAGTGAGGTATTGATCCCTGGGTGTTCAGTAACCCTCTGATCGTAAATCCACTTAGCCTCTCTCCTCAATATTTTGTTGTCAAAATTGCCCCCCGAGGATTAGGGAGGACATTTTTCAGCATAAAGAAGGAAATAAAGGAGGGATCAAAGCTATGATTAAGTCCTGTACACGTCTACCCATAGTCCTCTTGGTTTTACCAATATAAAGTGCACCACATTTGCATGTGGCCATATATACAACCTCCACTGTTTTACAATCCACATATGATCTTAGCCTCCCCTAGGTAGTGGGAATACTGCCCCTCCTTGATCCAGGGACACTGCGCACAGCCACCACACCTGTATGTATCATAACCTCCCACAGTTCCATCCATTGGGTCCGGGGGTATGTAGGGGCTGTGCACCAGCCTGGCCTGAACAGAGGAGGATCTTCTAAAGACCACCTCTGGGTGATCTCTGACATATTTCAATACTATCGCATCCTACTTCCTTCCGATAGCAATCCAGTGATATGGGAACCACTTTTGCAAAAAAAGGGTTTCTTTTCTTTATCTTTCTTTACCTTTTTTATTATTTTTTTTCTTTATCTTTTTTTCTATTCTTCTTTTTTTTTTTTTCTTTTTTTTTTTTTACCCTACTTCTGTCTGAGAGCAATCCAGTGATGTGGGAACCTGTTTTGCAAGGATATGAAATCCATTTATTTTCTTTTTTCTTGTCTTTTCTTTTTTTCCTTTTTTTTCCTTTTCTTTTCTTTCCCCTTTTTTTCTGTCCAACCTACCTTCTTCTGATAGCAATCCAGAGATGAGAGAACCACTTTTGCAAAAAAAAGGGTTTCTTTTCTTTATCTTTTTTTACCTTTTTTATCTCTTTTTATTTTCTTTATCTTTTTTTCTATTCTTTTTTTTCTTTTTCTTTTTTTTACCCTACTTCCGTCTGAGAGCAATCCAGTGATGTGGGAACCAGTTTTGCAAGGATATGAAATCCATTTATTTTCTTTTTTCTTGTCTTTTCTTTTTTTCCTTTTTTTTCCTTTTCTTTTCTTTCCCCTTTTTTTCTGTCCAACCTACCTTCTTCTGATAGCAATCCAGAGATGAGAGAACCACTATTGCAAAAAAGTACTAATATTTTACAAGGATATGAAATCCATCTATTTTCTTTTCTTTTCTTTTTTTTTTTTTCTTTTCATCTTTCTCCCATCTCCTCTTCACATGCAATCTATCAGTAGTAAATTATTGAGAGCATGGATTAAAGTACATTTAGGGGTCCCCCTGACTTCAGACCAGTTGCAGTGTTTTCTGAATGACATTAGAAGATCTATAACTAGTATGCTTGTTACAAATAATGTGTAATTAATTGATTATAATAGGTAAATATGAGTATTTGGAATTTGGCTGGGCTTAATGTGACATGTCAATAAGAACTGGAGCTAATTTAGCTCTTTACTAATTACTTTGTAACTGAGACGTTTGTTTTCTTCTACAGAATGAGTTCTGCTTGTGTTTATTCTGCTGTTCCGTATTCTCACCATGTGAACTCTCCTTTTTATGTTAAACAGATCCTTCCAGTTCACTGCCTTAGGGAATCAGGTTTGCTATCCAGAATCAACTTGCCCCCCTTATCTTTTAATATACTTTATTCTAATCTCAAAAGACAATATTACACCCGGCCCTTGCTTCCCATTACTGACATATCTCCATCTCTCTCTATGAATCACAACTACACTCACAAATTGAATGAGTGCTTATCTCCGCCAATATCCATGAAACAAACACCTTTCTTGTATATACAATTGCGTTACCGAAGGTTCCTTAAAGGAAAACTCCAGTTTGTTGTATAGGGGATCGTATTTTATGGAAGTATGTAGTATGATATGTTATATATGGTATATTATGCCAACTATTTTCTATACCAAGTAATTTCTAATGTAACTTTTTCACTGCAGTGGATGTAAGTTTTATGGCTGAGGCTGTATAGCCTTGTACACTGACTCCCGACAACTACAGCAAACCTAAGTCTTTGTTCACCACTTTAGTTGACTGTTGGCTTTCTAGTAGAGGTGATTCACTTCAACACACACTGGACCATGGCACCCCCCCCCCCCTAATCCTGCCACGGTTCCTTCTGGATTTCTATGGCTAGGGAATAGGCTAACTAAACATGATATGTGCTTGACTAGCTTCAGTGGGGTGGAAAGATGACCCCTGATGTCTCCTTAAAAAGAGGGAGACAAAAATTGTTTCTAACTATATCTGTTCTGCAAGATACTTCATGGTACCCAGTTGTGAACCTATAGACTGTTCCAATCTAAGCATATCTGTAATGCATGCTACTTCATGGTCCCCAGCTGTGAACCTATAGACTGTTCGAATCTAGCCTTATCTGTTCTGCAAGCTACTTCATAGTCCCCAGCCATGAACCTATAGACTGTTCCAATCTAGTCATATTTGATCTGTAAGGTACTTCATAATCCCCAGCTGTGAACCTATAGACTGTTCCACTCTAGCCATACCTGTTCTGCAAGCTACTTCATATCTGTATAGCAAGCTACTTTACGGTCCACAGCCAAGCTATTTCATAGTCCCCAGGCAGGAACCTATAGACTGTTGCAGTCAAGCCATATATGATTTGCAAGATACGTCATGGTCCCCAGCCAGGAAACTATAAATTGTTTCTAACCATATCTGTTCTGCAAGCTACTTCATGGTCTCCAGTTGGGAACCTATAGACTGGTACAGTCTAGCCATATCTGTTCTGCAGGCCACTTCATGGTCCCCAGCCAGGAACCTATAAGCTGTTCCAGTTTTTCTGCACCTGGTCTACAAAATAGCTCATGGTTCCCTAGCCGTGAGTGAAGAGAAACTAGTCCTATGTGGAATTGTGTCAACTCTTTTTGGAGTATCCTGCACCACCCCAGATCCCCTCCCCAGTGCCTTTATGCAATAAAACATAGAAAAAGACAAACCCCTAGACTTATTAATAAGCTGGAGTGAATGGACTTTTACTGTGTGCCTGGCCAGCTCTGCACTGTATTGGGAAAGAGCCAGTTAATATAGGCGACTCCTGCAGGGGTAGCGCTACATATAACATATTTGAATTTGGGTTTATATATACTTTAACTATGATGGGAAATGAAAAATGTAATTTTAAATGCCCCCAAAAGACGACAAGAAAAAGATATTCTGAATATTTCCTTGACATTTCTTGCAATATCAGGCTCTGAGTCCAATCACCTTGACGGCAAATATGTTGTCCTTTCAGAATGATGAGAGACACAAATGTTTCAGTGCATCTAGGAAAGACCATTACAATGATACAAAGCCGTGCTGAATTAATTTGAGTTTTGTTTGCACACATTTTGCCGTCTGTCTAGAAAAACATATACATGTCTATAATCTGTTTGACAATATCTCCGAGACGTCTGTTTGCAATCCATTTCCCTGACTTTGCCCTTCAGCCCCTGTCACAGCTTTTCGTTTCAAATCCCCTGTCATTGTTCTTTCCGTGGTCACCCCTGTGCAAATCCAGAATTACAGCCAGGAAGAGATTTCCGTTCAGTGTATCACAATATAATTACAGCTATAATAAATACTACAAAAAGACAAACATTCCTGCAATGAAATTACCTAGCGAATGGCAACGATTAGGTTCTCTGCCAAGAATTTGACTTTTTCCTCTCTTTTTTTTTCTTTTTTTTAGTAGCATAAGCTACCGATCAAATGTTTTACTTTTTCCAGTTTTTATTGAAATATACTCAGTTTAAAGCTGACTTCCAGGCCGACATGAAATAAATGAATGTATTTCTTTAATCATAAATACATTGTTAAAGTGATATTAAAGGTTTGTTTTTTTTTAAACAACAAACATGTTATACTTACCTACTCTGTGCAAGGGTTTTGCACAGAGCGGCCCAGATCCTCCTTTTCTGGGATCCCCCGGCAGCACTCTTGGCTCCTCCTTTTCATCGGGTGCCTCCTCAGGGAAGCGCATTCCCTGGGGGCAACCGTGCTGGTGCACTCCCGAGTCCTGCTGCTCCGTCCATTGACACAGACAGCTGGACCCGGCCCTGCCCCCGGCTCCTGCATCACTGGATTTGATTGACAGCAGCAGGAGTCAATGGCTCCTGCTGCTATCAATCTATCCAATGAGGACCCAAACCAGCGGCTGAAGCTGCTGGGCTCGTCCTCGACGCTGGAACGATCCGGTTCAGGTAAATAAAAGGGGGGCTCTGGGGGCTGCTGCAGTTCAGGAGGTTTTTCACCTTAAACCATAGAACCTCGAGACTTTACAACCCCTTTAACGACTTGACAACTCGGTACTTAAACCCCCTTCCTAACCAGACCAATTTTCAGCTTTCAGTGCTCTCACATTTTGAATGACAATTACTCAGTCATGCAACACTGTACTCATATGAATTTTTTGTCCTTTTTTCACACAAATATAGCTTTCTTTTGGTGGTATTTAAGCACCGCTGGGTTTTTTATTTTTTGCACTATAAATGAAAAAAGACCGACAATTTTGTAAAAAAAATGCATTTTTCTTTGTTTCTGTTATAAAATTTTGCAAATTAGTAATTTTTCTTCATAAATTTTGGCCAAAATTTATACTGCTACCTATCTTTGGTAAAAATAACCCAAATTAGTGTATATTATTCGGTTTGTGTGAAGGTTATAGAGTCTACAATCCATGGTGCATTCACTGAAAATTGATCACACCTGATGTACTGACGGCCTATCTCATTTCTTGAGACACTAAGGGCCGGTTCACACTGAGGCGATCCTAGGCGATTTGCGATCCGACTTGTGTCGCCCCAATTCGCCTCAAATCGCCTGACATCAGAAATCCCATTGGAATGAATGGAGCCGTCTTAATATGCGCTACTCAAGTCCAAAGCGATTCCAAAAAAGGTTCCTGTACTATTTTCAAGCGGCTTCTAGCCGAATTGAGCCCATAGAAGTCAATGGAAGTTTGCTTTCAAGTCGGATCCCAGTCTATGAAGAAGCGACTTTCCAGGAAGAAAAACATAATTTTGCCAGAAGACACACCTCTCATGTCCCAGGTACTCTTGTTGAAATCGCCTAGAATCGCCTGATATCGCTTCGCAATCGCGCAGCTTCGCTTTGCAATCGCGCCGCTTCGCCTTTTCAAATCGCCTAGCAAATTCGCCCCGAAGTCGGATCGCCTCAGTGTGAACCGGCCCTTACAAGCCAGGAAAATACAAATACCCCCCAAAAAATGACCCCTTTTTGGAAAGTAGACAGTGCAAAGAATTTAGTAAGAGGCATGGTGAGTTTTTTGAAGTTGTAATGTTTTCCCACAATTCTTAGCAAAATGAAGAATTTTTGTTTTTCTTTTTTGCACAAAATTGTCATATTAACAGGTTATTTCTCACACACATCATATGCATACCACAAATTACACCCCAAAACACATCCTACTACTCCTCCTGAGTATGGCGATACCACATGTGTGAGACTTTTACACAGCCTGGCCAGGTGTTCTAGGAGCATAAATTACACATTATATTTCTTGACTACCTCTGAGTCTTTTGAACATGTAATTTTTTCCGCAAGTTTTTGGAAAATGTGGAAAGAAAATTAAAATGCATTTTCTTTTACACAAAGTTGTCAATTTATACAATATTTCTAACACACAGCAAAAATTACACCCCAAAATATATTCTGCTACTCCTCCTGAGTATGGCGATACCACATGTGTGAGATTTTTACACAGCCTGGCCACATACAGAGGCCCAACATGCAGGGAGCGCCGTCAGATGTTCTAGGGCCATAAATTACATATATAATTTGACTACCTATTACACTAGTGTGAGGCACTGTAGTGGCACGGACGGGCACTGTAGTGGCATGGGTGGGCAGTGTAGTGGCACTGATGGGCACTGTGGTGGCATAGATGTGTCATGGATGGGGATGACTGAGCATGGATGGGGATGGCTAAGCACGGATGGGGATGGCTGAGCATGGATGGGGATGACTGAGCAAGAATGAGAATGACTTAGCAAGGATGAGGATGGCTGAGCACAGATGGAGATGGCTGAGCACAGATAGGGATGGCTGAGCACGGATGAGGATGACTGAGCACGGATGGGGTTCACTGAGCACAGATGGGGATGACTGAGCACAGATGGGGATGACTGAGCATGGATGAGGAGGGCTGATCATGAATGAGGATGACTGAGCACAGGTGGAGATGACTGTGCACAGATGGAGATGACTGAGCAAGGATGAGAATGACTGAACAAGGATGAGGATGACTGAGCACGGATGAGGATGACTGAGCACGGATGGGGTTCACTGAGCATGGATGGGGATGACCGAGCATGGATGGGATGACTGGGCACAGATGGGGATGACTGAGCACGGATGGGGATGACTGAGCACAGATGGGGATGACTGAGCATGGATGGGGATGACTGAGCATGGATGAGGATGACTGAGCATGGATGGGCATGACTGAGCATGGATGAGGATGACTGAGCACGATGGATGGGTGAGCACGGATGGATGGGTGAGCGCGGATGGATGGGGATGACTGAGCATGAATGGGATGGCGGAGTACAGATGGGGATGGCTGAGCATGGATGGAGATGGCTGAGCATGGATGGGGATGACTGAGCATGGATGGGGATGACTGAGCATGGATGAGGATGACTGAGCACAATGAATGGGTGAGCACGGATGGATGGGTGAGCATGAATGGATGGGGATGACTGAGCATGGATGGGGATGGTTAAGTATGGATGAGGATGACTGAGCACAGATGGATGGGTGAGCATTGCTGGATGGGTGGGCCTGGCTGGATGGGTGAGCATGGCTGGATGGCTCCCCCCATGGCTGGATGGCTCCCCCCATCCTCTCACACTGCACCGATCGGTGCAGAGAGGGGAGAGATAAGCTAGATATCCACCGGCTTCTTTACATCTAAATGCTCCATCATTTGATGGAGCAATCACGTGGTAAAGGGCTGCTGTGAGCGGCCATTTATTGCGATCCGTGATGCGCCGGGTCTTCCTGACCCATCGGCCACGGATACTCCCGGGTGCAGGCCCCATTTATAACCGGTCTATATAGCAAGGAGCATATAAGATCAAGAATACGGGGACATGACTTCAAGCTAGCAGGTGAAAAGTTCAAAACTAATCTTAGAAAGTATTATTTTACCAAAAGGAGTAGTTGATACTTGGAATAGACTTACAGGAGGGGTAGTGAGTCAGTCAACAGTAAGCAGATTCAAGCATATTTGGGACAAACATAGATCTATACTCTCTATACTCAGATTAAAAAAAGTAAAAAAAAAACAAAAACAATTATGAATAGAGTTGAGCGGACACCTGGATGTTCGAGTTCGTCGGGTTCAGCCGAACCTCGTGAAACCGTTCGGGTTCGGTACCGAACTCAATCCGAACTTGACCCCGGACAACGAACCCCATTGAAGTCAATGGTGACCCGAACATTTGGGCACAAAAATGGCTGTAAAAAAGTAATGGAAAGGGCTAGAAGGCTGCAAAAGGAAGCAAAATGGGGGTAAGAGTAGGACAAGTGCCTTGCAAACAAATGTGGATAGGGAAATAACTTAAAATCAACTAAAAAAAATAAAAATGGGAGGAGGAGGTGGATGTGGAGTAGGAGCCTAGAGGTTGACTAGACCGTGACCGTGGCAGTGTAGGCAGAAGTGGCGGTGGTGGAGGAGGAGGAGGAAGAGGAGGAGGAGGTAGCCAACACTGTTTTTTGTTTGTTTGGTATTTTTTTAGAATTGGGGTAGCCCCCAAAATATTGAGACAAAAAAAAAAGGATACCAATGGCTGTGTGAGGCTGGTCTAAATGTCTATTCTGCACAAGGTACAGACAAGTCTTGTGGGATCCATGCCTGGTTCTTTTTAATAAACGTTAGCTTGTCCACGTTGGCTGTGGACAGGCGGCTGCGCTTGTCTGTGATAACGCCCCCTGCTGTACTAAACACACGTTCAGACAATACACTGGCTGTAGGGCAGGCCAGCACCTCCAAGGCATAAAGGGTAAGCTCAGGCCATGTGCCCAATTTGGAGACCCAGAAGTTGAATGGGGCAGACCCATCAGTCAGTACGTGTAGGCGTGTGCACACATACTGGTCCACCATGTTGCTGAAATGCTGCCTCCTGCTAAGATGTTGCCTATCAGCTGGTGGTGCTGTTTGTGGTGGCATGCTGATGACAAAGCTTTTCCACATTTTGGCCATGCTAACCCTGCCTTCTGAGGTGAAGACGGTGCCACAGCTGCGTTGGTGACCTCTTCCTCTTCCTCCTCCTCTGCCTTTGCCTTGTGCTTCCACTGAGCACCCGGTGTCATTTGGGAATACCCCCAGCACTCTACCAGAGTGCGCTTGTAGTCACGCATCTTCCAATCACGCTCCAGTGAGGGAATTAAGGACGGCACGTTGTCCTTGTACTGGGGATCCAGCAGGGTGGCCACCCAGTAATCAGCACAAGTTAAAATGTGGGCAACTCGGCTGTCGTTGAGCAGGTACTGCAGCATGCAGTCGCTCATGTGTGCCAGGCTGCCCAGAGGCAAAGACAAGCTGTCCTCTGTGGGAGGTGTATCATCTGTGTCCTCCGTATCCCCCCAACCACGCTCCAGTGATGCCCACGAGCTGCATTGGGTGCCACCCTGCTGTGAACATGGTTCCTCCTCCTCATCATCATCCTCGTCCTCCTCATCCTCCAGAACTGTCCCCTGGCTTGAAAATTTGTGACCTGGCCTATGCTGTTGCAGCCACTTGTGAATGACTGGCCTGATAACCGTGTAAATGACCCCTCTTCCACCTCCTCCTGTGCCACATCCTCTTCCATCATCGCCCAAAGTGTTTTTTCAAGGAGCCCTGGCCCCAATGCAGTAGTAGTTGTTTTTAGAACAATAAACTGTCCCTCAGAGCACCAACAGGAACCTGGCCCTAATGCAGTAGTAGTTGTTTTTAGAACGATAAACTCTCCCTCAAAGGAACCAACAGGAACCTGGCCCTAGTGCAGTTGTAGTTTTTTTTATAAAGATAAACTCTCCCTCAAAGCACCAACAGGAACCTGGCCTTATTGCAGTAGTAGTTGTTTTTAGAATGATAATCTCTCCCTCGGAGCACAAACAGGAACCTGGCCCTAATGCAGTTGTAGTTGTTTTTAGAATGATAATCTCTCCCTCGGAGCGCAAACAGGAACCTGGCCCTATTGCAGAAGTAGTTGTTTTTAGAACGATAAACTGTGCCTCAGAGCACCAACAGGAACCTGGCCCTAATGCAGTTGTATTTGTTTTTAGTACGATAAACTCTCCCTCAAAGCACCAACAGGAACCTAGCCCTATGGCTGAGTCATTCCTGGTTACACATCACGATTTTGGGGCTCCTTTCTATATTTCTTTAGTTTGAGTCACTTCTGGGTGTCCATCAAGGTAAGCCGTGTTTTATGTGAGCCATCTGACCAGAGCCAGTGGGGGTGAAGATGATGTGAAGATGAAGTTTCTCTTCACTCGATCCAGGTTTTGGGTCTCCTTTCTATATTTCTTTAGTTTTAGTCACTTCTGAGTAACCATGAATGTTTTGGGGCTCCTTTCTATATTTCTTTAGTTTGAATTATTTCTGAGTACCCATCAAGGTTTTGGTGCTCTTCTCTGTATTTCTTAAGTTTTAGTCACTTATTGGTACCTATCAAGGTTTTGGGGCTCCTTTTCAAAATTTTTTGAATTGAGCCACTTCTGGGCACCCATCAAGAGAAGCCGTGTTGTATGTGAGTCATCTGACCAGAGCCATTTTGGTTGTAGATGATGTGAAGATGACGTTTCTATTCCCTTGTTCTAGGTTTTGGTGTTGATTTCTATATTTCTTTAGTTTTAGTCACTTCTGAGTACCCATCACGGTTTTGGTACTCTTTATATTTCTTTAGTTTTAGTCACGTATTGGTACCTATCAAGGTTTTTGGGCTCCTTTTCTACATTTTTTGATTTGCATTAATTCTGGGTACCCATCAAGGGAAACAGTGTTGTATGCGAGTCATCTGACCAGAGCCAATGAGGGTGAAGATGATATGAAGATGATGTTTCTTTTTACCTGATCCAGGTTTGGGGTTAATTTCTATATTTCTTTACTGTGAGTCACTTCTGAGTGCCCATCAAGGTTTATGTGCTCTTCTCTATATTTCCTTAGTTTAAGTCACTTCTGAGTAACCATGAAGGTTTTGGGGTTCATTTCTATATTTCTTTAGCTTGAGTAACTTCTGAGTACCCATCCAGGTTTTGGGGCTGCTTTCTATATTTCTTTAGTTTTAATTACTTCTAAGTACCCATCACTGTTTTGGGGCTCCTTTCTAAATTTTTTTAGTTTGAGTCACTTCTGGGTACCATCAAGATTTTGGGGACCCTTTTCTATATGTCTTTTATTTGAGTCACTTCTGGGTACCCATCAAGGTAAGCTGTGTCATATGTGAGTCATCTGTCCAGAGCCAGTGAGGGTGAAGATGATGTGAAGATGAAGTTTCTCTTCACTTAATCCAGGTTTTGGGGCTCCTTTCTATATTTCTTTAATTTGAGTCACTTCTGGGTACCCATCAAAGGCTTGGGGCTCCTTTTCTAAATGTTGTGGTTTGAGTCACTTCTGAGTAGCTGTCAAGGGAAGCCCTTTTGTATGTAAGCCATCTGACCAGAGCCAGCGAGAGTGAAGGTGATGTCAAGATAAAGTTTCTCTTCACCTGATCCACGTTTTGAGGCGCCTTTCTATATTTCTTTCGTTTTAATTACTTATGAGTACCCATCAAGATTTTGGGGCTCCTTTCTATATTTCTTTAGTTTGAGTCACTTCTGGGTACCCATCAAGATTTTGGGGACCCTTTTCTATAGTTCTTTGATTTAAGTCACTTCTGGGTACCCATCAATGGAAGCCGTGTTGTATGTGAGGCATCTGACCAAACCCAGTGGGGGTGAAGATTAAGTTTCTCTTCACTTGATCCAGGTTTTGGGGTTCATTTCTATATTTCTTTAGTTTAAGTCACTTCGGAGTACACATCCATGTTTTGGGGCTCTTTTCTATATTTCTTTAGTTTGAATTACTTCTGAGTACCCATCAATGTTTTGGGGTTCATTTCTATATTCCTTTAGCTTGAGTGAATTCGGAGTACCCATCAGTTTTGGGGCTCCTTTTCTAAATTTTCAGAGTACCTGTCAAGGAAAGCCGTGTTGTATGTGAGTCATCTGACCAGTGAAGGTAAAGGTGATGTCAAGATAAAGTTTCTCTTTACCAGGTTTTGGGGTTCATTTGTATATTCATTTCGTTTGAGTCCCTTCTAGGTACCCATCAAGGTTTTGGGGCACCTTTCTATATTTCTTCAGTTTTAATCACTTTTAGGTACCCATCAAGGTTTTGGGGCCCCTTTTCTATTTTTCGTTGGTTTGACTCACTTCTGGGTACCACTTCATGGGAAGCTGTGCTGTATGTTAGCCATTTGATTAGAGCCAGTGAGGGTGTAGGGGATGTGAAGTGTCTCTTCACTTGATCGCCCAAATAAGTTTTGAAGTCCCAGTGCCTTTCTAATATGTCTTTCTGATATCTTTACGGGCGGTGAGGGTTTGAAAGATGGAACCATGGCATGCAGCACTCCTAAAAGTGTTGAATGCTGAAGGCTCTGATGGAGGCTGTAGAACGGGAATGGAGGGAAATTAGGAGACACTGGCCACCGAAGAGGACATCTTCTCTTGTGGGGACCTTTACCTTTCATCTGTATTTATTTTTTAAATTGACGGGGTCCCTTGAAAGATCAATTTGAGCAAAAACAAAGTTTAACTGTAAATTATATGTGACTTACTTTTTTCTTCTGTGGTTTCCACAAAACACATCTTCTCAGCATGTAACTACACCATTTTCTTGCTCTGAAACTCTTATTTCCCACCCCTCATTTTGGCAGTATCTTATCTTCATGGGAACTGACCAATGTAGTTTCCCTGCCTCTAAAACCTATGTGAGAGGATTCTGCCACTGGAACTGTCCTTGGTACTAGTAGGAAGTATCCACAGAAGCAGTGACGTTGACAACCAAGGAAACAAAAGAAGGGAGAAGGTTTGGGACCTAAATGTCATATGACCATGACTTTATGTAAGTAAAAAGTGCTTTTAGAGTTGGGCTTTATATAGGAATACTGAATGGGCATGCTGACAACCACAAGAATACTCACTTACAAATCCATTCATATAAAACATTATATAGAAGAGGTAAACTCAGATTTTCTTTTTTCTTAGGTAACCCAAAAATAAGCATTTTCTGAAAACCCAATAAAGTTTTTTTTTTTCTCTTCACATGACACTCAATCTGCGGTTGTTTTTTCCCACTTGTTCCTTTTCTACCACAAAATGTTGTCACTTCAAATTAGTTTCAGAAATACTAATCATGTGAAGCATAGGCAGAATGCGTTGACCTGCCTAATAATGTAGATTAGGGAGTTAGTGAGGCTTTGAGTATTCTGTCACTCAATATTGTATCACAAAATCCCATCACCCTTCACCATCTAAAGCATTATGATCATTCAGGTATATGATTGGAATCTGAGAATAATTCTTAGTTGAAGCATGAATGTCATCGCTGAAAAAACACAAAGGATATTGGAAAATTAATAGCGCTGCGAGGGAGACAGAATTATCAGAAATTTTTTGAAGACTTGAAGATTTACAGCAGGGTATTTATTTTTTCTGATGTGGAGGGGCTCATCTTTTAAAGTCATTAAACTTCACAATGGTAAAATAACAGTATTGACACAAAACTTCAAACACAAAAAAAATGAATTAAAAGTGGTTGTAACATATAGCCAATGAAGCCTGTTGGATCACCAACTGTCCTGTCACGTGATATGATGAATCGTGGACTGGATGTTGCTGTTTCTATTTGATGAGCTTTGATGCATTTGTCATTTTGTGAGAATAATATTAATCACGTTTGCATGAAATAAAGTTATGTTTTGAGGATAATGCATTAGCTCTGTTTTTCTGTATGGTTTCAGTATACCCAATGAAGTGACTGGCCTCAGGTGATACACAGAGATTAAACCAATCCTCCTACATACATGTATCTGCATTCTTCTCTTCTCTACACCCGTTCAAAGTGCAGAATTTATAAAGCTTGTCTGAGCTGTCAGAAAAAAAGGGCAGAGAGAGGAAATTACACTCTGCAGCGTGAAGGCACACTATGAGTTAAAGTATTTGTTACCCTAAAAAAAAAAAAATGGATCCTGTTCCCTTAAAGCATGGTATACAGCACTGTGCTTGTGCTGGGTAATTTGGCCCTCTATATTACCTAAAATACCTGTCTGATCCTGCCTGGTTCTGCCCTCCCCCCTGTAAAATGACCACGGTTTATCATGGCTGCTGAGCCCTGATACCATGATCAGTTTACATGTCTCCATCATCAGCAGCTCTCCTCTCTGCTCTCCCCTGTCCTCTCCCCCCTCCCCTCCCTACCTGTCAGCTCCATCCACTCCTCAACTCTCCCCTCCTTCTGCAATCATAACTATATGATGATCCTGCTATCCCCTCTCTTAAATAACATTATGTATCCCAGTGTCTTTGCTATTTAAAAAAGATGCTGACTACTATCTTATATCAGAGCATCTCCCGGTGCTCATGTGACCGCTCGGCTCTCTCTCCTCCCCGGCTGATGTCAGAGGAAGTTCTTAGCCCCTCCTGCTATAGCTGTTAGCTGGGGAGAGGAGAGAGCTGAGGAGTCACGTGAGTGCAGGGAGACGTTCTGATATAAGGTAGAAGTCAGCAACTTTTATATAGAGCAAAGACACTGGGATACATAATGTTATTTAACAGAGGGGGTGGCATGATCATCATATAGTGGCTTAACCACTTCAGCCCCAGAAAGATTTACCCCCTTTCTGACCAGAGCACTTTTTGCAATTTGGCACCGCGTCGCTTTAACTGACAAGTGCATGGTCGTGCGATGTGGCACCCAAACGAAATTGACGTACCACAATGTTTTTTCCCCACAAATAGGGCTTTCTTTTGGTGGAATTTGATCACCTCTGTGGTTTTTATGTTTGCCGCTATAAACAAAAAATAGCGTCAATTTTGAAAAAAAACACAATATTAAATAATATAAATATTAATATAAAAGAATATATATATATATATATATATATATATATATATATATATATATATATAAAGTATATATATAAAACAAATGTATTCATCAGTTTAGGCCGATATATATTCCTTTACATCATTTTGATAAAATCGCAAAAAGCTACAAACCATGAGAATTGAGAATTTTTTTTTTTTACTGGTAATGGCGGCGATCTGTGATTTTATCAGGACTGCAATATTGCGGTGGACAGATCGGACATTTTTGACACTTTTTGGGACCATTGACATTTATACAGCAGAGCTAAAAAGAGCCACTGTATACTGTATAAATGTCACTGGCAGTGAAGGGGTTAACACTAAGGGGGCAATCAAGGGGTTAAGTGTGTTCCCTCACTGTGTTATAACTGTGTGGGGGCTGGGCTGGCAGGGGCATGACAGATCTAACTGATCCTGATCACAGGGATCAGTTGATCACTGTCATGTCCCCTGTCAGAATGGGGAACTGCCGTGTTTACAGTGTTGGGTCCCTGTTTTTCCTCTGTAGAAGGCGATCACTGGTGGCTGGCGGACATCGAGTCCACCCGATCCGTGGCTACACTCACATAGAATGCGGCGGGCAACTGTGGCTGTGCGAATCACCATTTATAGTCGCTGATTTGCGCAGCGGAGCCACACTGCCGCTGTCTTTCTATGCGAGGTGGTCGGCAAGTGGATGACTTTAAGTCCATGGAACTACATGACATCACGTGACTGCTCGGTTCTCTCTCCTCCCTCCTCCCTGGCTGACGTCAGTGGGAGCTCTCAACCCCTCTCACTATAGCTGTCAGCCAGGGAGAGGAGAGAACCAACGAGTCATGTGAGTGCCAGGAGACGCTTTGATATAAGGTAGAAGTCAGCCAGAGGGGATGACATGATCATCATATAGTACTTAACAACCACTTTAAGTCATTGGAGCTACATGAGACCTCCTGAACTTATTTCTATTTACATTTGATTTATTTGGTTTATTGCTCTGCCAGTGAGACACATGGGCATTTGATAGGAGAGAGGGGTACACATAGCAGCTATGCCCGCTCCTTCCCTTTGCTGCTCATTCACAGAAGCCTTTGTATTTTGTAAATGTGTTCACATGATTCCAAGGCTTCTGTGATTGGGCAGGAGGAGGGGAGGAGAAAGCACAGCAGCTGCAGCTACTTTCCTCTTCAAGATGCATAGCTCAGAAGGATTAGCGTAGCCCTCCCCAGAACTACAGCGATAGCTATCGCCCAGGAGTGCTATAAAGCTTTCAGATATAAACTATAGGGTTAAAGTGTTTGTTACTATAAAAAAAAAAGATAGATCCTGTTCCCTTAAAGCATGCATAATAGCACAGAGCTTGTGCTGTGTCATTTGGCCCCCCTGTATAACCTAAAATACCTGGCTGATCCTGCCTGGTTCTGCCCTCCCCCCTGTAAACTGACCACGGTTTATAATGGATGCTGAGCCCTGACACTGTGGTCAGTTTACGTTCCTCCGTCATCCGCAGCTCTCCTCTGTCCACCTCTGTCCTCCTCTTCCCCTCCCTCCCTGCCTGTCAACTCAAGACACTGCCCGCCACTCCCTTCCTGCTGCTATAAAAACGATATTAAATTCATCCCATCCCATCTGTTAAATAAGGATATGTGTCCCAGTGTCTGTGCTATATAAAAACTATGCCGATTTCTACCTTATATCACAGCGTCTCCCAGCACTCACGTGACTGCTCATCTCTCTCCTCTCCTCCTCCCAGCCGGCGTCAGCGGGAGTTCTCGGCCCCTCCTGCTGTAGCTGTCAGCCTAGGAGAGGAGAGAGATGAGGAGTCACGTGAGTGCTGGGAGACGCTGTGATATAAGGTAGAAATCGGCATCGTTTTTACATAGCACAGACACTGGGACACATATCCTTATTTAACAGATCGGATGGGATGAATATAACGTAGTGGCTTAACAGCCACTTTAAAGTCAGGAGGTGTCATGCACCCACTGTATTGGACTTAACTCATAGTGTGCCTTCATTTTTTAGAAAGGAACTGAATTCCTGGAATTCAGATTTTACTTTCTGCGAAGGAATATATCTGCTTAGACTGCTTTGCCAAAACAGGTATCACCCATTGAAAAGCTCTCCTCTCCTCCTGTTGACCACAATAAAATCCTAACAGAGGTATCACATTCAATCCAAAGCTAAAAGACAACATTATGGTTTTACATACTCTAAGCTTCCACAGATTTCCACTTTGAGTCTATCTAAACCCAACAAAACAAATGTAGTATATTGCATTTGTGGCTATTTATAGGCGTTTTTCTCTTTTTTTGCCTGGTGCTCCTGTTAGTAACACACTTCCTATCCCAAGGTGGCAACCCTGTGTTCACTCACTGTACTGTATCTATGAAGAAGCAGCCTTGTCACCCTAGGACAGGAAGTGTGTCAGGGCTACAGAGCATCTGCCCCTCTCCTCACTTTAAAGCGTAACTAAGCTGTCTCAATCAACAATTTAATCCTTATGCTGCTAGCCTTAGTAAATAGATAGGAAAGTACATTGTGTTTACTTGTTTTAAACTTTTTTTACATTTCTTCAGTTGCTTCTTGGTTTCTGGTCTAGGCCAAAGTGATGTCAGACATCCAAGGAGTCTTCGTGGTCATTTTTTTCCATCTAGGGAGGGGAAGGAGGGTCTTTCTCAGCTAACCACACCCTGCCTGCATTTCTGAGTTAAGGGCAGATGGATTCCAGGAAGCACATGAAGCATCTGCTCTTATTCAAGATGGCTGCAGCTAGAAATGCTAGGGGGGTGTTTTTCAAAGTGATTTCTCCACAAAATGAAGCATGGAGACATGGGTGGCTGTGGAAAATTGTGTGCTTTGAAAATTAAAAATGAATTTATTTGCATTTTTGGTTTGTGGAGCTAAAATATGCAGAGAGTGTTTTAGCACGTTGCACCCCTTTGCAGCTCTGCAAAGTGACGCCCAACAAGTGGACATAGCAGGCCACACATAGAGGGCAGTCTGTGGGCTCAGTTTAACCACTTGCCGACCGCAGTCTGACGGCGACAGAGTGGCTTGTTATTACAAATCGCTGTTATATGACGGCGGCTGCAATAACTAGTGCTGTGAGCGTGCCGCCGGAGGCGCACTTGCGCGCTCACTGTGTCCGGGGGGCCCAGGGAGCGGGTACGGTGGACTCAATTGCCGCCGCCTACCCGCGATGACCCCCCGCAGTGAGAGAATGGAGGTCCGTGTATGTAAACACAGATCTCCGTTCTCATAGAGGGGGAAGGGCGGTGATCACAGGCTTCCTCTATATGGAAGCCGTGATCATCCCCTTTCCCCAGCCAGGGCAGCCCACACACAGTTAGAACACGCCCAGGGAACACAGTTAACCCTTAGTGCGCCCCCTGCAGGTTAACCCCTTCACTGCCAATGGCATTTACACAGTAATCAGTGCATTTTTATAGCACTGATCGCTGTATAAATGGCAATGGTCCCAAAAAAGTGTCAAAATGGTCCGACAATGTCCGCTGCAATATCGCAGTACCGCTAAAAATTGCAGATCACCGCCATTACTAGTAGAAAAAAAAACAGAAATTAATTCTCATCGTCCATAAACGTGGCAACTTTTGCGCAAACCAATCAATAAACGCCGATTGCGATTTTTTTTTACCAAAAATATGAGGAAGAATATAAATTGGCCAAAACCGATGGAAAAAAATGTTTTTTTATATATTTTTTTTGGATTTGTATTTTAGCAAAAAGTAAGAAATTTGTTTTTTTTTTTGCAAAATTGTCGCTCTTCTTTTGTTTATAGCGGTGATCAGAAATGACGCAGAGGTGGTCAAATACCACCAAAAGAAAGCTCTATTTGTGGGAAAAAAAGGACACACATTTTGTTTGGGTACAACATCGCACGACCGCGCAATTGTCAGTTAAAGTGACGCAGTGCCGAATCGCAAAAAGTGCTCAGGTCCTAAAGTGGGAAATCCTTCCGGGGCTGAAGTGGTTTAGGCATCTCTGATTTAGACCCTGCTGTAGGTTCCCTGCTTTGGTATAATGTCTCTGTGCCTATTCCTGCTAACCCCATCTCCTGTACCTGCCCTGACCTGCTCCAACCAATTATTCCCTCTTCCATCCTGCCATTTTGATTGACATTAATTACCCTACTTCCCTTTGGTGCTCTTTAGCTTTTAGTTTGTTATTTTCTCCACATGCATGTATGTTTAGGTTGGAAGGAACAATCACAGTCTCAGTCTTGAGTCCTCCTCTAGACCACGTTGTATATATGGGAAACAGTCCCATGGACTCCATGGTGAATACACACTGCCTTCAATCCTTGCATAGGACTTTGTATTATTATATATGCCTAACTTTTATTTTATGCTACCTTGAAGGTTGGAACATACATTTGGAAATGCACTTTAAAGGATACCTGCTTGGAGAGGATGTCCACTTCTGAGTGGCTAAGTTTCATGTTAAACTTTTAAAACTTAGGTGCAGTGATAGAAAGGAGTCCTATTGAGTAAGGCAGTCCTTTGAAAATGATTCTTAACTCTGTATCAGAAATGGTTAAATCCATACTCCACATTGAAAGAGACATAAGTGTATCCAAGGATAGCCATCACCAACACCAGTTCACACTGACTCTTACCCCTTAATGTGGACCTCCTAAGGTAGGTCAGGCATGCCTCATCCAAAGTAATACTGGGCTGATGTCACTGGAGATAGATAACACTCTTCCTTTCAGGGTACCCCTTCGCTGCCTACACTTTGCTGGATCACTCACAAGCATAGGAGGAAAGATGGAAAGAGCATAGTATAGTGTAGTAATTTGCAATAAAAAATGTATTATTAAAAATAAATACACTCACTCATCTATATTGAACAACCAGCAATATATATTAAAGCTGAAGTTTCTAACCAACAAAATGGCCACTGCCTCAATGTCATGCCTTAACTCCTCCCTACGCGGTTTGTCATCACTGGCGTCGTCTTTTCATGCTTCATGTTACATTGCCTTAAAGTTCAAGATGGAAACACACTGGGGCACTACATACAAATTGGAATAGATTTCTGCACTCTAATTTACTTTTTTCACAAACTATTTCTTCTTCCACTCAAATATACAACAACTCTTCCCAGCCTCTTATATGGGTCCATCTTAGGACTATACAGTATATATATATATTCCATCACATCCAGGTTATTCACATAGGGGTTTAACTGTTCCTTTATGTTTTTGCAAATCAAGCCTATTCAAATCTTATTTCTTTCCCAGTACAACCCAACCCAAGTCCCCCTTCTAGTAAAAATCCCCCCCAGGTGATTGTGTCCCCCCAGTGCAATTCTCCCTCCCTCCCTTTCTGAAACTTACAGACCTCAGATGCAGGGTGGTTCAATGCATGGTGACATTCTTCCCCTCAGGCTCCTCCTCTTGTTGTTCATGAGACATGTCAGAGCCAAGGAGGAGCCTAAGAGAAGCTTCCCTTGGCTCAGGCATTTGACTTTGCTTTTATGGGCAGCAAGCAGGGAGAGATCTGCTGCATAATGGGGGATCCTGGCATCTGGGATTGTGGGCACCCCACAGGAGATGCAGGGCATGTGCCCTGGGTGCCCAGCACTACTCTGGGCCTGTGAAGTGATTTTGTGTAGATTTTGTTGACATCACAGGACAGTGAAAAATGCAGAAAACAATGGTGAAGTAACATATACCTGCATACCTGCATAGGTGTGTTATTTTTTTATGGAGTGTTTAAAGAACATGTAAACTCTCACCTTGTAAAACAACCCATGTAGTCTAAAATAAAAAAAAGCCATTATAAATACCTTTTTTCCTTTTCTGTAAGTGATCATATGCCCTCTCTTCTCAGCTGCATAAGAAGCTTGTGAAGGAGAGACAGGAGGACACTAAAGTTAATTGGGGGGGGTGGCGTGTCAGCAGAAGTCTGATCATTGGAGTTCGCAGCACAGTATGAGAACTGACCATGCTCTGCTCTCGTCTCTGGCGTGGTCAGCTGGTCAGCTTTTATTGGGAAAGCACAGGCACTGGTAGAATCACCAGGGATTTTACACAAAGGAAGCAATACAAAGGAACAGGATGTATATTCCCACAAGTACATGCTACATCAGGCACATATCAGGAATAGGAAATATCGGGTTTACATATTCTTTAATATCTTAGACAGACCAGGTAGACCAAATGCAACATTTTTGGAGTTATCCTCCCCTCAGACCAATTTAGATCAGCTAGAAATAGATGGATAGAAATTGCAAGTGGAAAAAATATTTGATATTTCATGCACAACTTTCCTTACCCTTACCTTAAAATGATCTACTGTATACTGTACAGTATAAATTCCATCACATTCAGCTTTATGACATGGGGGTTTAAATGTTCCTTTATGTATTTTGTAAATCAAGTCTATTCAAATCTTTTATTCCTCACAGCCCAAGCCCCCCTGTCCCCCGGCCAATTCATCTTCTAGTACAAATCCTCTTCTCTTTCAAAGCCCACCGCCCCCCAGCACAAATTTCCCCTCCCAATCCTCTCCCCCGGGTAATTTTGTCCCCCTATGTGCAATTCCACTTTCCTTCCTGAAACTTACAGACCTCAGGTGCACCATAGTGATTTCCTCCAGCTTGAGAAAGCCTCTCCTAGGGTCTCCCTTGGCTCTGATGTGTGCATGAGATACGTTAAAGTCAAGGGGAACCATAGAAGAAGCATCTCTTGGCTTAAAAGTTTATTGTTTTAAAAGGCAGCTAATGGGGTAAGGTGTAATCTGCTGCAGAGTGGGAGATTGTGCCATCTGGGACCTTAAACAGTCACCACACGGGAGATGCAGGGTACGTGTCCTGGATGCCCAGCACTAGCGCGCAAGGTATATTAGTGAAGTCATGAGCTGGAACTCGTTCTTGCACTGAGCTCTGGGACTCAGTTCAGATCCACTGGATACTGGGATTTTGTTGAAATCCTGGGACAGTCCCACGGAATCCGGGAAACAATGGTTGAGTAAGGTTTATTAACTGAAACAGACCAGGTAGACCAAGTGCAACATTTTTGCAGTTGTCCTCCCATCAACCCAAACTAGGTCAGATCGGGATCCACATGTATTTCTGTCCTTTGATATTACAAGGGAAAAAAAAGATATTTCATACAAGACTTTTATTATCCTTACCGTAAAAAAAATATGCGCATATATATAAATTCTATCATATCCAGCTTATTCACATGGGGGTTTAAATGTCCCTTTATATTTTTTGTTAATAAAATCTATTCCCACCCTCTTCCCCCCAGCACAGCCCCCTCTCCACAATCCCTCTTGTAGTACAAATTATGTTCCCTTTCAAAGCCTCCCTCCCCTCCAGAACAAATCCTCTCTCCCGTTGTTTCCTGCTTCCCTAAGTCATTTTGTCCTCCCAATGCAATTCCCCCTTCCTCCCTTCCTGAAACTTACAGACCTCAGATGCAGTGTGGCTTGGTACAGGGCGATGTTCTTCCCCTGAGCCTCCTCCTCTTGTTGTGCTTAAGAATGTCAGAGCCAAGGAGGAGCCTAGGGGAAGCTTCCCTCGGTTCAGGCATTTGACTTTGCTTTGACAGGTAGCAAGCGGGGAGAGATCCTGGCTGCTGCATAATGGGTGATCCTGGCGTCTGGGACTGTGGGCACCCCACAGGGGATGTGGGGCGCGTGCCCTGGGTGCCCAGCGGTACCTCAGGCCTGTGAAGTGAATTAGTGGAGTCAAATGCCAGAACTTCCAGCAGAAATCCTAATCTCTCCAATTCCCCTTCCCAGAACAAATCCTCTCTCCCTTTGTTTCCTGCTCCCCTGGGTCATTTTGTCCTCCCAGTGCAATTCCCCCTCCCTCCCTTCCTGAAACTTACAGACCTCAGATGCACCACAGATCAATACAGTGTGATGTCCTTCACCTCATGCTCCTCCAGTTGTGCATGAGACACATCAGAGCCAAGGGGATTTCCTAGGGGAAGCTTCCCTTGGCTCAGAAGTTTATTTTTTTAACAGGCAGCCAATGGGAAGGTAGGGGTGTGCCGGCTGCTGCAAAGTGGGCGATTGTGCCCTCTGGGATCCTAGGCACCACACAGGAGAAGTAGGGTACCTTTGCGGTATGCCCAACACTGGTGCACCCATGCAAGGAACATTTGTAGAGCAAGAGCTGGATCTCATTCTTGCATTGGGTTCTGGGACTCAGCCTAGATCTGCAGGATGCTGGGATTTTATTGCAATCCCGGGACAGTCCCACAAAACAATGGTGGCATAAAGTATGCCACTATATTCATTATTTATTTATATGGAGTATTTAATAACTGGAGCAGACCAGGTATACCAAGTGCAACATTTTTGCAGTTATCTTCCCATCAACCCAAACTAGGTCAGATCGGGATCCACGTGTATCTCTGTCCTCATTTGATATTACAAGAGAAATTTTATTTTTGATATTTCATGCAAGACTTTCGTTATCCTTACCTTTAAAAAAAATATATATATAAATTCCATCACATCCAGCTTATTCACATGGGGGTTTAAATGTTCCTTTATGTTTTTTGTAAATCAAGTCTATGCTACAGTCAGCATAGAACAAATTGTACATGCATTAAAAAAAAAACCGTGAGAGCTGTTTCTTATCTTGAAACAAAATACTCTTCATGAAAAAGGGATTAGTTTGAGAGAAGCATTCCTTCCCTATGGCAAAAAAATAACACTTAAAAAAAAAAAGGCATAGAAGGAGACGGGAAAATCATAATCTCTAGATTTAGAACTTAATCAAAAGATTACACTAAGGCTGGCGGGTTTATTTCTTTTTTAACAATTTTGTTAGGACATTGTGGCAAACAAACCCAATTGTCGGCATTTTGCACTCAACAGTTCTATTTGTTAATAAACTATTGGAGTTAATCTCCTTCTTTTTTTTTTTTCGGAAAGGGACCGATTCGGCAATCTGGTGCCGGATGACTGTATATGGAGAATGGAGGCTATTACCGGCTAAATAAAGCAAATACTGGGAATTCAAAACAATTCAGAAATGGCTACAAATGCAGTTAAAGTGCTGAAATCACACAAAATGGCTCAGCAAACAGCGGGGAGGACGTTATTACTGCCTTTCAGCTATTTCTGCAGATTGGTATATTTGCCGTCCTGAAATATTCTTTTTTTTTTTTTTTTTTGTTATGGCAAATTATTTCGGAGGAAAAAAAAAATCAAAATCATTTTAAACACAATACCTGCAAACGTGTATTTATATGTTCTTTATATTCTACTAATTAGAGGTTAAAAAAAAGCGCACACACACAAAAAAACTTGTATTTTACAGAGAGGAAAATGGGAATTTTTCAAATGTGTTCTATAAGCTTGATAAAAATGGCAATTTTCAGGCTCCCGCTGAGAACAACAGTCATCATACGTATAAATAAATCAAAACCCTCTTTTTATATTCTCCTACCTCCTCGCCAGGCTTTTCCTTCTCTCTATGCCTCGCTATACTTTCTTAATAACTCGAATCAGACCTTCAAGGCATTATTTATTGAAAGCGTTACCTATACCTTTAAACGGGTTTGGAAATTGCTTCCAAAAAGTTCCAGTTTTATATTACGGCAGTGATAGACTGATAGAGAGACTTAAAGTGATTCTAGACACACACAGTTTAATTTACATGATCCCTTTTCTTTCTGTATATGGATGATGGCACTGTAATTATTTTAATAAAAAAAAAAAAAACATCTAAGTACCAAGTTTCCTATATGACCCAGCTCTCTCCCAGCCTGTCTGCAGGGAAACATAAGCAGGAGGAGCTGCTAGTCCTCTGCTGCTGGTCACATGACCCAGCTCTCCCCCAGCCTGTCTACAGGGAACATAAGCAGGAGGAGCTGCTAGTCCTCTGCTGCTGGTCACATGACCCAGCTCTCTCCCAGCCTGCCTGCAGGGAAACATAAGCAGGAGGAGCTGGTAGTCCTCTGCTGCTGGTCACATGACCCAGCTCTCTCCCAGCCTGTCTACAGGGAACATAAGCAGGAGGAGCTGCTACTCCTCTGCTGCTGGTCACATGACCCAGCTCTCTCCCAGCCTGCCTGCAGGGAAACATAAGCAGGAGGAGCTGCTTGTCCTCTGCTGCTGGTCACATGACCCAGCTCTCTCCCTGCCTGTCTACAGGGAAACATAAGCAGGAGGAGCTGCTAGTCCTCTGCTGCTGGTCACATGACCCAGCTTTCTCCAAGCCTGTCTACAGGGAAACATAAGCAGGAGGAGCTGCTAGTCCTCTGCTGCTGGTCACAGGACCCAGCTCTCTCCCAGCCTGCCTGCAGGGAAACATAAGCAGGAGGAGCTGCTAGTCCTCTGCTGCTGGTCCCATGACCCAGCTCTCTCCCTGCCTGTCTACAGGGAAACATAAGCAGGAGGAGCTGCTAGTCCTCTGCTGCTGGTCACATGACCCAGCTTTCTCCAAGCCTGTCTACAGGGAAACATAAGCAGGAGGAGCTGCTAGTCCTCTGCTGCTGGTCACAGGACCCAGCTCTCTCCCAGCCTGCCTGCAGGGAAACATAAGCAGGAGGAGCTGCTAGTCCTCTGCTGCTGGTCCCATGACCCAGCTCTCTCCCTGCCTGTCTACAGGGAAACATAAGCAGGAGGAGCTGCTAGTCCTCTGCTGCTGGTCACATGACCCAGCTTTCTCCAAGCCTGTCTACAGGGAAACATAAGCAGGAGGAGCTGCTAGTCCTCTGCTGCTGGTCACAGGACCCAGCTCTCTCCTAGCCTGTCTACAGTGAAACATAAGCAGGAGGAGCTGCTAGTCCTCTGCTGCTGGTCACATGACCCAGCTCTCTCCTAGCCTGTCTACAGGGAAACATAAGCAGGAGGAGCTGATAGTCCTCTGCTGCTGGTCACATGTTCAAAATAAAAAAAAATTTAAAAACGCCTTTTTATATTCTCACCTATACGCCTTTTTAAAAACGCCTAAAAATAAATAAATAATATCAATAAACTGTTTTAACTTGTTCACAACTGCGCTATAACCAAATGACAGCTACAGAGTGGCTGCACTTTTCCAGGAGGCCATCATATAATGTCCTCCCGTGCTCGCGCTGCCTGCGTGCCTCCTGTGGTGCTTATCAGTAGTGATCTCTGTGTCCTTTGGACGCAGCTAATCACAGATCATCATAAACAGCCAATCACGGCAGCTCTTTACCATGTGATCAGCTGTGTCCAATCACAGCTGATCACAATGTAAACAGGATTTTCCCATTATCGGCAATCCTCTCCTGACGCTGACAGCACATGAGAAGAGGAGAGTCAATAAGTGGCAAATCCACATAGAGGACATCTACACTGATAATTAGGGAACTGATCATTGGTGTCCTGATTATCAGTGCAGCCCCAACATTGCCCACTAGTGCTGCCAATCAGTGCCCACCAGTGCTGCCAATCAGTGCCTATCAATGATGTCTGTCAGTCCCTGTCAGTGCAACCTATCATTGCCACCTATCAGTGCCCATCAATGCCAATCAGTTCACATCAGTGGTGCCTATCAGTGCCCATCAGTGCAGCCTATCAGTGCCCATCAATGCAGCCTATCATTGCCACCTATTAGTGCCCTTCAGTGTCACCTATCAGTGCCCATCAGTGCCGCTTGACAGTTCCCATAAGTGCCTCCTATCAATCCCCATCAGTGCCATCTATCAGTGCACATCAGTGCAGCATATCAGTGCCCATGATTGCCACCTATCAGTGTCCATCAGTGCAGCCTATCAGTGCCCATTAGTGCCACCTATCATTGCCCATGAGTGACACCTATCAGTTCCCATCAGTGCAGCCTTTCAGTGCCCATTAGTGCAGTCTATCAGTGCCCATCGGTGCCCATTATTGTCACCTCATCAGTGCAGCCTCATCAGTACCTATCAGTGCAGCCTTCCAGTGCCCATCGGTGCACCTTATCAGTGCCCTTCAGTGCCACCTATCAGTGCCCATTAGTGCAGCCTATCTGTACCCATCAGTGCCTCCTCATCAGTGCCCATTAGTGCCGCCTCATCAGTGCCACCTCATCAGTGCATCCTCATCAGTGCCTATCAGTGCAGCCTTTCAGTGCCCATCAGTGCAGCCTATTAGTGCCCATCAGTGCAGCCTATCAGTGCCCATCAGTGAAGGAGAATTTTTTTTTTTTTAAATGCTCTGCCTTTTTTTCATTTGTTTAGCAAAAAACAACAACCCCAGTGGTGATTAAATACCACCAAAAGCTCTATCTGTCTCAAAGAAATGATAAAACGTTTGTTTGGGTACAGTGTGGCATGGCTGCGCAATTGTCATTTAAAGTGCAACAGTGCTGAAAGCTGAAAATTGGCCTCGGCAGGAAGGGGGTGAAAGTGCCTGGTAGGCAAGTGGTTAAATTGTCATACAAATATAGATTTGAAATAAAATCGTTATTATTTCTGGCAATAACATGGAGTTTAAGTATATAGGAAAATCCCCTCTTTCGTGTCGGCCATTACAGCGAGTGTGAGAAACGTATCACACTATTGGGATTCCCCTCTCTTTTTGGCACTTGCTGGAGTTAAGCCGCTCCCTATAGGAGGCTGAGGATGATTTCCCATACCCTGTAGTGGGGTCCCTGGTCTGGGGAAATCCTGCCTATACCCTGGAGACACGGTTATGATTTCTACAGCTGAGAGGAGGTTTACAGAGAAGAATGCTGACCCATAGAGAACCCTCCACACCCCATATCCTGGGGACCTGGGCTAGGTGAAAAGCCAAAGCGCTATCTGCGCTTACTTCTGGTAAGCTGCCATCTATTTCTGGTGGAGGTCTCACATTGGCATGCCATTCTCTCACATGGTGTACATACCAATTGGAACTTTTACAATTTGGATTTATGTGTAGAGTTGAGCGAACCCGAACTGTAAAGTTTGGGTTCGTACCGAACTTTCGGGTGTCCGTGTTCCGAACCCGAACGTTTGAGAAAAAGTCCTTGTTCGGGTTCTGGTATTTTATCACACATGTTGAATAGCTGCAGGGCAGCCAATCAACAAGCGTTTCACTGCTTTTCCCTAGAAGCCATCACAGCCATGCCTACTAATGGCATGGCTGTGATTGGCCAGTGCATCATGTGACCCAGCCTCTATATGAGGCTGGAGTCACAGTGCTGCATGTCACATGCTCTCAGGTTAGTGTAGGGAGAGGGTGCTGCTGGTGCTGTGAGGGACAGATTGCAGATCTAATAACTAGGTAGAGATTACTACTACTGCTTTGAGGGATAGATTGCAAATCTAATAACATCTCCCATTTTTCCTTCTTTTGCAGTCCTCTAGCACTTTCCAGGACTTTTTTACAGCCATTTTTGTGCCGAAAAGTTCGGGAACCAATGGGGTTCGGCGTAAGGGGTCAAGTTCGGGTAACGTTCGGTACTGAACCCGAACATTTCCGCGAAGTTCCGCCGAACCCGCCGAACCCGAACATCCAGGTGTTCTCTCAACTCTATTTATGTGGAGTTTTGTACCTGCATTCAAATGTTTTAGGAGATTTTATTTTCCAGGACTGTATTTGGACTGAGCTTTTATGCTATCCAAGTGAGGTTCTAGCAGTTCACCCATTCGATTTATAGCTCCAAACAGAATCCATATGACAGTTTTGTAGCCCTAATGCACATGAAATTCATATGAGAGCTCTGTCTCCTACAGCTTGTGCCGTAATATTAGGACAATTTTGGACACTTGTTTTTTTTTTTGGATTACAGTACCCAGCTATGAGTGTCTGTGTATACCTTTATGGCATATAAACTGATATAATTTTCAGCATAATTGCATATGATGCCTGCTTGGCATGGTTTGATCTGAAAAGTTCAGACCTGTTATTAGTGTGCCTTCTATACATCCAAGGCACATGTACCTCACAGACACTTAAGGAATTTTTTCAGCTCATTTTATCACCAACAGTGTCAAGCTGTCACCTTCATTTTGCGCAGCCTGCTGTATGTTTTTTAATAACATGGAGTTGGCAGGCTGTGTCTCATACCTCCAGCCTGTGTTTTAGAATAAGAGGGAGGTGAAGCCTCTATCAATCTACATGTAACATCATTGTGTTTAGCTTGTTAGTGGGCATGGGTGGGTGGGGGTGGGGTAGAAAACAGCTGGATGAACCAGGATTGTTGCAGAATACAGAAAACAAATCTCATAGTGAATGAGTGAGTATGAACAGCATGTATTGCACCATGTATTGATAGTTTTTTTATGATGTGGGCTTAGCGACATTTTTAAATAAAACCTTTTGCATTTTCATTACATACCTAAAAACTCATCTGTGATTCTCTATGGAATGCAGGCAGATCATGGCTGGTGGGAGGGGCTAGCAGAGGGCTATACAGAGCTTCCCAGAAATATCACAGATCTATGCTTCAGTATTCCACTCAGTAGTCCTCAGCCCCGATGCAATCATTGGGCTAGCTGTTGGAAGGAGCTATGCAAGTATTAAAATGCCTTAATGGGTGGGTGACAGTCTGGAGGAGTGGGCGTTCCTAGGCAGATTGTGGTCACGCTATAAACAAAAAAAGACCTACAATTTTGAAAAAAAATATATATATATTATTTTTACTTTCTGCTATAAAATATATTTTTAAAAAATCGAATTTCTTCATAAATTTAGGCCAGCATGTGTTCTGCTATATGTTTTTGGATAAAACAATCCCAATAAGTGTATATTGATTGGTTTACTCGAACGTTATAGCGTCTAAAACTATAGGATATTTTTTATGGAATTTGTATTTATTATTTTTATACTAGTAATGTCGGCAATCAGTGACTTCGATATTGAAGCAAACAATTGGACACTAACTGACACTTTTGACACTTTGGGGGAACCAGTGACACTAAGGCTGCTTTCACACTGGGGCGTTCTTCAGGGGCTTTTGCGCCCTTATAGTGCCTGAAAAATACCCCCCCATCCACCTTAGTGTGAAAGCCTGAGTGCTTTCACACGGGGGCAGTGCGCTTGCAGACTGATCCTAGGAAGTCTGTGTGTTACAAAAGTCTTGCAGCAGCATTTTGGGGCTGTGCGGTTGTATACAACAACCCTCCACCTCCCCTGCCATTGAAATCGATGGCAAGTGTTTCAGAAGTGGCTGCACACCACCTCTGAAGCGCAGCGTGCCGGCACTTAATATCCCTTTTTAACTCCTTGTAGGGGGCTAAAAGCCCTGCGCTCCCGCCTGCATAGCAGTGCCATAGCACTGATATAACAGCAGAAAATCTCTGCTGAAACTAGTGGCGTTTCACCGCTTCTGCCCCACGCCCCAGTGTGAAAGTAGCATAATATACATAGTGATTAGTGCTAAAAATATGCACTGTCACTGTACTAATAACACAGGCTGGTAATGGGTTAAAAATATACGGCGATCAAAGGGTTAAATGTGTGCCTAGCCAGTGTTTTTGTGTACACAGTGTGCTGTTTTTACTAGGGGAAGAGATGGATTCTAGTCCCTGCTTTGCAGGAACACAAAATCCATCCCTTCACCCATGTCAGAATGGAGATCTGCCTCGTTTACATCAGTTCAGTACAGCAGATCTCAGTTCAGTGTGTATTACCGATGATCAGCGGGTGCCGGAGGACATTGGAGTGCCGTGAATATTCAGGGGCAGTTTAGACAGTTGTCACCTTGCTCACTGTAAGGTTGCATAACACTGGAAGGCAGAGCATGTTGCTGTGCAGAGAGACACTGTGTGACGGCAACTTTGCAAATACAGATTAGCAGAATAGGATTCTAATGCTCAGTTAGAGCCAAACAGCCTAAGGTGTATTTATTATATGTCATGTTTTATTGATTTGAACTAGCTGGATATGTTTTTATGTTGCTAAAATACAATAAAGCTGTGAAGCAGTGTGAAACCTAAATACCTGTTTATTGAGAAAAAAAAAAAAAGAATACATTCTTGCAAAATAAAACAAGTAAAAAAAGTTGAAAGTAAGTTTCTTAACTCACAGGAGCCATTCAAAAAAAATGCACCCTTAAAAAAACACTAAAAACATTTTAACCTCCTGAGTGAAATCACATACCTGTATGTGATTTCTAGTTCCGGGTCTGGGGCGCGCACGCCCACTGCCGGCTACCCGCTCCCGCTGTGATTGAACACAGCGGGAGCCGATCAGCAGGTCCAGCGGGCTTGATATTCACCGGCATGCCACGATCGTTCCCGAGAGAGGCTGAATGGTGGTCTGTGAGAGGGGAAGATGGAGATTTTGTGTTTCTGCTAAGCAGGAACACAGAGCTCTGTCTTCCCCCAGTCAAAGCATCCCCCACAGTTAGAAAGCACTCCTTAGGGACACACTTAAATCGTTTGTTAACCCCAAAAAAATGCTGCTCCTGTCTTATTACTGTGCAATTAGCAGCATGGTGCTTTTGCTTTTTAATTTATCCCTTTGTATCCCCTAAAATACCTGTTTGATAATGCCAGGTTACGACTTCCCCCCCTGTGTGCTGACTCCCCTATCATATTAGCTGATCCTGAAAGCACCGTGGTCTGTGCAGTCTGTCACTAGCAGCTCTCCTATTCTCCTCTGCCTGTCTTCAGCTCCCCCTCCCTGTCAGTATGCAGAGTCTCTTCTCTGCTCTCATAATTAACTTTTAAAGCCCCCATCCCCTGTGTATTAGACCAAGAAGCTACCCTGTGTCCGTGTTATATCATAAATATTCTTATCTATATAGATAACACACCAGCTTCCTACACGCGGCTCTCTTCTCTTCTCTCCTCTCCTCTCCAGCTGACCTCAGCAGCAATGCTTGCCCCCCCTCAGGAAAACTTTGCTGAGCAGAGGAGAGAGAAAAACTACAACTGATCCTAGGAAGTCTGTGTGTTATTTATACAGATAAATATATATACACTATATATACAGTATTATAACACATGCACAGGGGAACGTATTGTGCTGATACAGAGGGAATGGCAGCATTTTATACAAGTGGCTTAACAACCACTTTAACCTTTTAATCGCCCCTGGTGTTAACCCCTTTCCTGCTAGTGTCATTAGTACAGTGATAGTGCATTTTTTTAGCACTGATCACTGTATTGGTGTCACTGGTCCCCAAAAGTGTCACTTAGTGTCAGATTTGTCTGCCGCAATGTCGCAGTCCCAGTAAAAATCGCAGATCGTCGCCATTACCAGTGAAAAAAAAAATATAAAAAATAAAAGTTCCATAAATCTATCCCATAGTTTGTAGATGCTATAAACCAATCAATATACGCTTATTGGGATTTTTTTCCCAAAAATATGTAGCAGAATACTCATTGGCCTAAACTGATGAAGAAATTTGATTTTTTTTTACATTTTTTTTTATTGGAAATGTTTTATAGCTGAAAGTAAAAAATATTGTTTTTTTTTTTTCAAAATTGTCGGGGTTTTTTTGTTTATAAAGCAAAAAATAAGAACCGCAGAAACCGCAGAGGTGATCAAATACCACCAAAAGAAAGCTCTATTTGTGGGGAAAAAAGAACATACATTTTATTTGGGTACAACGTAGCACAACGGCACAATAGTCCGTTTTGGAGTAATGGACTAATGTCAATTTTTTGTTTTTTGCCATTTGTGTTCCATTGGGGAGATTTTCCTTAATTTCATGCCCCATAGCCAAACAGGAAATAAGAGGAAATCCCTGCAAATGAAGAGAATTCATAGCCCCCCCTCCCCCCAGGTCACCAGAACTAGCATCCCCATTGGAGGATTTCCCTTCTAATACTGTTCTAGGGACAACCCAAAATTTGGGATTTTCTTTTTCACTTTCGGTGATAATGGTAAACAGAAAAAAAATAGAGAGGATGTGAATCTCCCCGTTCTAATACCTCTCCACTCAACTTCAAACAAAAAAAAGTTTAAAAGTACAAAAAACACTTTAACCACTTAAGGACCGGAAGGATTTCCTACTGTAGGACCAGAGCATTTTTTCGCGATTTGGCACTGCGTCGCTTTAACTGACAATCGTGTGGTCGTGCGGCGTTGTACCCAAACTAAATGTGCTTCCTTTTTTCCCACAAATAGAGCTTTCTTTTGCTGGTATTCGATCCCCTCTGCGTCATTTCTGATCACCGCTATAAACAAAAAAAGAGTGGCAATTTTGCAAAAAAAAAACAATATTTCTTACTTTTTGCTAAAATACAAATCCAAAACAAAAATATAAAAAACAAATATATTCATCGGTTTTGGCCGATTTATTTTCTTCTTCATATTTTTGGTTAAAAAAAAAAAGATCAGCGTTTATTGATTGGTTTGCGCAAAAGTTGCCACGTTTACAAACCATGCGAATTAATTTCTGGCGGTTTTACAATTTTTTTTACTAGTAATGGCAGTGTTCTGCAATTTTTATCGGGACTGCTATATTGCGGAGGACATGTCGGACATTTTTGACACTTTTGTGGGACCAATGACATTTATACAGCGATCAGAAATTTAAATATCCACTGATTACTGTATAAATGCCATTGGCAGGGAAGGGGTTGACCTGCAGAGGCCAGTGAAGGGGTTAACTGTGTTCCCTGGGCGTGTTTTAACTGTGAGGGGGTTGGGCTGCCAGGGGCACCAGAGATCTAACTAATGTCGAGTACAGGAATCAGTAGATCTCTGACATGCCGCCTGTCAGAATGGAGAACCACCGTGTTTACATCAGCAGTTCCCCGTTCTTCCTCTGTCACAGGCCCCGCTCAGGGAGCATGCAGCAGGCATGAGAGCGCACCGCCGGCGGTGCGTGCTCACCCCCTAGCTGCGCGTGCGTGGATCGCTGTTTATAGACGGCGATTAGTGCTACGCTGCCACTCTGCAGCAGTAAATGTATGCGAGCCGGTCCAGAACCGGTTCAAGTATATACAAGAAGAAATATAAATAAATGAAAAATAATACTTTTTTCAAAATTAAAAAGTAAAAAAAAAAATTGAAAGGTGCTTTCCTAGCCTACAGAAACCATTAAAACATGCACACTTAAAAACTATTAAAGAAAGGGGGCGTGGCTGGCCGCGGACTGTAATGTCTGCTTAAGCTCACAGCTCCGCTCAGCCTGGGACAAGAAGCAACTCCACCGCCATCTACAGCACACAAATTCCCCTCAAAAACATCTTAGAGGGGTCCCTTCTCCACAATGCCTCGGTCCGGACCATTTACCCGCCAGAGTGAGGGTGATTGAGCCGGGTGAAGAAGGCCACAGAGCGGAGGGCTTGGAACGCCGGACTGTCCTCTGACAACCGACCTCCATCTTTCGTACCACGGACCGGGTGAGCTCATCTATCACCTTCCCCAGCCTCCCCGGACCCCGCACCTGCTTTAAGGCCGCAAATTGTATGCCCCTGACCGTGGATGGAGCCAGCATAACTGCCGACAAGGCTCCCCCTCAAGCTTACCAGTTGTCATCTTGAGGCCCTGCCACGGTGTATTAACTGACGGGCGCTGATTCCTAGCTGACAACTTGGAGCGGCACCAGGGTGCCATGCTCTCTAAACACCCGCACCTGCCTGCTGCCCACACTAGCAGGTCACAGGACAGGCCTCACCAACAACCACTTCAGATGAGAATGCCCTATAAGCCCGGATAGAACCGCCATCTTGTGCCCTCTCACAGAATTACAGCTGACAGCATTAACACCCGCAATTTGAGGGGTACGCTCTCTGGTCCCTAAATGTTACTACCCCCTTAGAGGATTCCCTATTCCTGCTGACAACTAGCAGCACTGCTGCAACTATATACAGTAAAATGGACCCCTCCAAAATTGAGGCCCCGGCTGTGGCCTATAGCAAATACTACTGACTGTGTCATATTCCCTCACAGAGGCAAGGTCTTTGATTGACTACCGCAGGGGTGTCTGTCACGCAACCTGTGGATATGACAGTATACCTGCACTGGCGACCACTACTCCCACATTACTTTGGTGTTCATTTCATACTTCATCAACTTTCTTTCTCTCCAGCACCCCCTACCCTCAAGCTCCTACATTAAAGGAGAGGAATTACGACACAGGCCCCTACAGGATGTCCAAGAAAAAACCCAGAGGCATAACCAAGACACGTTACATTTCTGACTTCTTTCTCACTAACACCATGCAGAACAACTACACTACCAATGGATCAGTATTCCACACTTCAATACCATTGCCACCTGAAGCACAACAAGACCCAGAAAACGTACAAGAAGAGATGGACAGCGCAGATCATGGTGCCTCCTCTACACAGTGCTCACCTGCTGACAGGGGCAAATGTGCTGCTCAATCTCCAGCTCAGTCCCCCTCTAAAGTCCCACTATATAAAAAGCAACACTGGGAGGACTCAACTGATCCTGAGGGACCACAGGAATCACTAGCTGCACACCCTGCCACAGATCAACCACCCTCCGAGCATACACTGAAAATGATGTTGCTATCGCTCCAAAAAGACTTGAGAATTGAACTACGCTCGTCGCTATCTTTACTCCATGCATGGGTAGACCAAGTGAGGAGCGCACGGATACTCTTGAAAAACAGGCTGCAGCCCAGGCCTCCGCTAATGAAGATACATCTGACACTCTATACAAGCACATAATATATAGAAAAAAATCCGGCACAAGACAGTAAATTTGGTTACATGAAAGCAGCTATGCACCACAAGGGAAATTCTGAACCTTTAACCACTTCCCGCCGGTAGGACGTCCATGGACGTCCTAGATTTTGAGGGGGGATATCTGAATGGTGCCAGCAGCTAGAGGCACCATTCAGATATCATTTTTTACAGCTGGCGATTCTGTACACCACAAGAACGATCATAGCGGCAGTTCAGCCGCTTGATCGTTCTTGTAGGCAGCGGGAGGGGACGTCCCCCCCTCCCGCCGCCATTCGGTGCTTCTCCCGTGCCGCCCGTACGATCGCTGGAGTGTCGTCAGGGAGATGACTGATGACCATCTGGTCACCAGTCATCTCTATGACCCTCGGAGGACCGGGCGCGATGTTATGACGTCACGCCCGGCCCGGCTTTAGTAAACAAAGCCGTGATCACGGCTGGAAAGGCTGGGATCGGAATTTTTTTTTCTGATCTCAGTCTTTCCAGCCTGCAGGAGAGATGTGAGGTCATATTGACCCCACATCTCTCCATAAAGAGTACCTGTCACGCACCATTCCTATTACAAGGGATGTTTACATTCCTTGTAATAGGAATAAAAGTGATCAAAAAAAAAAATTAAAGACACAGTGTAAAAATAAAAAAATAAAAGTAAAATGAATAATAATAACAAAAAAAAAAATTAAAGTCCCCCCGTCCCCGCGAGCTCGCACGCAGAAGCGAACGCATACGTAAGCCCCGCCC
>BLSH010068911.1:38380-55701 GCA_018402905.1 Glandirana rugosa | reverse complement strand
GGTCTTACAACCGTGTAACGGTGTGAGACTCCCACCGCAAGTGGCACCGATCTTTACATACAACGAACACCAAACTGTCGTCCTCTCGCGATTCTTGATCAAACCCCCTTCAGAAATTCTGTTTAGCGAGTTAGACATCGGTGCCTTCTCACCACAAATTGGCGAATTGTTGGTGGGATATCTGTTAACTGCAGATGTCTCGCCAACGAATTAAGACCCTCACTAGGCAGCGCTGTGGGCATTGCACATCGCCCACAGCGCTGCAGCACCTCCTCTCTCCCCCCTCTCTCCTCTCACACTGCACCGATCGGTGCGGAGAGGAGAGAGAAGCCCGCGCTTCCGCCGGCTTGTTTACATGTGATCACACCGTCATTTGACGGCGCGATCACGTGGTGAAAGGCCGCTCACAGCGGCCATTCACCGCGATCCGTGATCAGTCGGGTCCCCCAGACCCAACGGTCACGGATGTTCCCGTGTGCGTGCCCCAGGGGGCGCGAGGGAAGCGCGATTCTGGGAGGACGTCAATAGACGTCCTCCCAGAATTAAGCAACCGCTCTGTAGACGTCAATTGTCTATAGGGTGGTTGTTAAGCGGTTAAACACCACTCTTCCGTGGCTACAGATTGAGCGATTTGTCTTAAAGACTTCCCCCAAACTAGTTCTTAGCGCTCTCCTGCTGTCAAACCACAAGCAACATACATTTCTAGCCACGGTGAACGCCACCCTCAGAGTGTGGCAATGTGCCAACATTCTGGAGGCATACCACCAAAGCTTCTGCAAACATTGCCTCTTCTATCCTTGCACAGCATTTTACAAGACATCCCCTTACAATCCTGGATGAAAGCAGGCATTTCCATGCTTGGTGACTTATAAAATAACTCACTGCTGATGTCCTATCAACAACTACAACAACGTTATCATATTCCACACCGGGATTTCTTCAAGTACCTCAGAGTTCGCTCAGCATTGTCAAAAAATAATCTGGTCCAAAATTCTAATGCTGCAACACACTATACAATTTTACAATAGTAATCGCCCATCCACTAGGGGTATCTCCTTCTATAAATTGCTCACACTTCCAGACCCCGACCCCAAATCACCTGCGACGCTAAAATGGGAACAACGACTGCAATGTACATTTACCGCACAACAGTGGTACACTGCCTTACGTCTACTGCTTACTCATTCTAAATGTTGTACCCACTTGGAAGGCATCCAGAAATTTTTTCATGACTGGTACCTCACGCAACATCTAACATGTGTTGGAGAACATGTAACCAGCCTGCACCAGCTCTACACATCTGGTGGACATGACCCGATTTAAAAACTCTCTGGGACGCTATTTCTACATTCCTGTCCTCCCTTATATCTGCACCAATCTCCCTTTGCCCACAGGTGATCTTACTTGGCCTAGACATCGACAAATGGCCAATTCCCATGCAGACCATCTTATCTCACGTACTATTTGCCACCAGATCCCTATTGACAAAAACTGGAAATCGTCTAGGCTTCCATCTTTTCCTGAACTTATCTCAACCATCAACAATCAATGCGAGATGGAACTCATGCATGCCAAAGCACATTTATAGGTTCCTAAATTCTTGAAACGGTGAAATCTGTGGCTTACCCATCTCAAATGTACAATTTCCGCCTAAGGCTTAGCTACTACTACGGAGCAATGATTTTGAACTGCCTGTAGAAAAGCTACTTGCCTTACCATCTCATCCAGATTGAACGCAACACAAATGTCGAGCAAAACGCCAGGAATTTCCAATATCTCTATCTTCAACCCTTCTTCTTCTTTTTTTTTTTCTTTCCCTACCCCTTACCTCACCTGTTGCAATACAGCCTGCTTTGAACTTTATTGTCTACACTGTATATTCGTGTGTGCATAATGAATACTGCTATGTAAGGTCACTTGCGCTGCCCCCTGCTCTTTGACACAGTGAGTTCCCCTGGGGGTGACAATGGAGGGCAGGTGCAAACATGACCAGAACGTGCTCAAATTCTATATAGCTCATACTTACTACCAGTGGAAGAACATGTTCTTTTGTTGTATTCACAGGTTAACTGCGCATATACAATCTTGCTATATGTATCTGCACATGTTCCTGTACATTTCTAAAAATGAAATCAAGAATATTGAAATTAAAAACCACTAAAGAACAAAAAACACTTTAAAAGTATAGCAACATTCTTAAGAGAGTCCCATCCTACGTTTCCCATAGGAGAGATATTCTTTCTTTTCCTATCTGTGAGACACAACAAGAAGTACTGTAAGAGGAAAAGGGACAGTTTAGACAATTTTCACCTTCCTCACTGGAATATTTCCTATCACTAGAAGGCAGAGCATGCTGCTGCACAGAGAGACATTGTGTGGCGGCAGCTTTGCAAATACGGATTGGCAGAATCGGATTTGAATGTGCAGTTAGAGCCAAACAGCCTAAGTTTTATCTATTTATACCTGTATCTCATATTTTATTGATGTGAACAAGCCGGTTATGTTTTTCTGTTACTAAAACTACAATAAAGCTGGGAATGAGTATAAAAACCTAAAAAAAAAAAAACCCTGTTCATTGTGTGAGAAAAAAAAATTAAAATAATAATAATAAAAATACTTTTTTTAAAATTAAAAATTAAAAAATGTTGAAAGGAGGCTTCCTACCCCTCAGGAGCTATTAAAAAAAAAGGTTGCACCCTAAAAGTGGTTGTAAAGGCACAAGGTTTTTTTACCCTTCTATGCATGAAGGTAACAAACCTTATGTGTGTAGCAATGCCTTTAGCCCCCATCTAAAACCTACCTGAGCCCCATCTCGATCCAGCAATGTGTATAAGAGCTTCAGCACTCCTGGGTCTCTCAGTCCTCAGTGGCTGATACAGCAGCGGGAGCTATTGGCTCTCACTACTGTCAATCACAGCTAGTGAGCCAATAAGTAGAGAGTGGGGGCGGGGCCAAGCCACACACCATGTGTGAATGGACTCTAGGAGCAGCGTCTTGGGTGTGAGCCTGCTCAGGTGTCCCCATAGCAAGCTGCTTGCTATAGGGGCACTAGGCAGGAGGGAGGGGCCTGGAGACCCAGGATGGGAGGGACCCAAGAAGAGGAGGATCGGGGCTGCTCTGTGCAAAACCATTGCACAGAGCAAGTAAGTATGACATTTTTTTTTAAAGAACCTTGAGCCCTTGTTCACATTGGAGCGATTTGTCATGCGATTGGACAGGTAAAATCGCATGACAAGTCGCAGCCTATTGCCAGGAATGGCACCGTTCCAGTTGTTGCAACATCAAGTAAAGTAGCACGGTTTCAAAGTAGCATCAATGTGAACCAGGGCATAATGTCACTTTAAGAAACACCAGAAACACTTTAAAGTAAATATAACAAGAAATATACATAAAATAATATTAATGCTGATAGTAATAATAATAATTGCAATAATAATAACAATAATATTAATAAAAACAATAATAATAATAATAATAATAATACATTTTTTAAAGTTAAAAAGTAAAAAAAAAGTTTAAAGGAGCTTTCCTAATCCACAGGAGCCATTAAGAAAGGTGTACTTTTAAAAAAAACACCAGAAAACACTTTAAAGTAAATATAAAAAGAAACATACATAAAATAATATTAATGATGATAGTAATAATAATTATAATAAAAATAATAATAACAATAATATTAATAAAAGCAATAATAATAATAATAATAATAATAATAATATAAATATAAGAAAACACTTTAACATAAATATAAAAAGAAATAAAATAATAATCAATGTAATAATAATACATTTTTTCAAAATGAAAAAGTTTAAAAAAGTTTAAACCCACAGGAGCCATCAAAATGCATCTCTGTTATAATCTCTTTGAGGTTTTTTTTTTTTTTTTTTTCAGAATGCGTACCCCCTCAGCAAAATTCAGTCCTTTAAAAAGCACTAAAAAAAAACACTTTTAGGCCTAATTCACCCTTATGCATTTTTTAGCACGTTTTCAGTTTTGCAGAAACGCACTATAGTCCACTTACCGTGGTTTCCTATGGGTCACCTTCACATCTGTGCAGTTTATGGAAAAGACCAGGGACTTTTTTCTGGTTTTTGGTTCCATAGACTTCAATGGATCAAAAACGTGTATTGAAAAAGGCAAAATGCACCTGGGATATGCAAACTGCAACCTGCATAGGTGTGAACCAGGCCTAAAAGTATAGCAACCTTCTAAAAACAGTAAGGAAAAAATTAAAACCTCAGTCAAGTATTTTCATTATTTATTAATCTATTTATTTTCTCCTGTCTGTGTCTCATAGGAGTGATTTTCCTTCTTTTCCTATCTGTGAGACACAATAAGAAATAAGAGGAGGGGTAGTTTAGCCAGTTTTCACCTTCCTCACTGGAACATTCCCTATCACTTCTTGCTTCAGTGACAACTCAAAATGTTTGATTTTCCATTACATTAAAGAAGTTGTAAACCTCCCTTTTCAAGTTGTACCTACAGGTAAGCCTATAATAATTACCTATAGGTACAGTAAATATTTCCTAAACCTGCACCGTTTAGGAGACATTTACTTTGTACTGCGTCGATGATGTTATTGGCACATGCGCTGTGAAGGAACAGCCCTCCATGACGTTTCTTCACTAGTGAGTGCCGTGACTGGCGGCTCCCGTGCGCATGTGTGGGAGTGACGTCACGCGACTCCGGGCCAATCACAGAGCCGGAGTCTGCGGCCTCCCGGATGGAAGAGGGGTGAACATGGATGCTGCCTCCAGCGAGCTTCGTTTGCAGGTGTGTCACATATGCGATGCATACTAGCACATTATGCTATTACTTTGCAGGGAACAAAAAAGGAAGTAAAACCCATTAGGGGTTAACAATGGTCACCAGGACTGAATTTTGCTGAGGGGGTACACATTCTGCAAAAAAAAAAAAAGACCTCAAAGAGATTATAAGCTCGAGCCACTCTATCCAAAACCCCAAACAATGGCCTTGGATATTCACTTTAATTTTACCTTCTTTATTCATTTTAATGCATTTAACCACTTCAGCCCCGGAAGGATTTCACACTTTAGGACCAGAGCACTTTTTGTGATTCGGCACTGTGTCGCTTTAACTGTCAATTGCGCGGTCGTGCAACCTTTTACCCAAACAAAATTTGCATCCTTTTTTCCCACAAATAGAGATTTCTTTTGGTGGTATTTTATCCCCTCTGCGTCATTTCTGATCACCGCTATAAACATAAAAAAGCAACAATTTTGCAAAAAAAAACCAATATTTGTTATTTTTTGCTAAAATACAAATCCAAAAAAAATATTAAAAAAACAATTTTTTCATCAGTTTTGGCTGATTTATATTCTTCCTCATATTTTTGGTAAAAAAAAAAAAATCTCAATTTGCTTCTATTGATTGGTTTGGGCAAAAGTTGCCACGTTTACGAATTATGAGAATTTATGGGGTTTTTATTTTTTTTTTAATTTTTTAGTAATAATGGCGGTGATGTGAGATTTTTAGAGGGACTGTGATATTGCGGTGGACATGTCGGACCATTTTGACAATTTTTTGGGACCAATGACAATTATACAGCGATCAGTGCTATGAAAATGCACTGATTACTGTGTAAATGTCACTGGCAGGGAAGGGGTTAACCTGCAGGGGGCGCTATAAGGGTTAACTGTGTTCCCTGTGTGTGTTACTAACTGTGTGGGGGCTGAGCTTAGTGGGGGAGGAGAGTAATCGCAGCTCCCATACACAGGAATCATGCGATCACATTCCTTCTCCCCTGTCAGAACGGAGATCCGCTTGTTTACATACACGGACCTCTATTCTGTCACTGCGGCGGAGCGATCGCGTGTAGCCGGCGGACAACGACTCCACTCTACCCGCTTCCTGGCTCCCCTGGAACACAGTGAGCGCGCCAGCGCGCCTCCAGCAGCGCGCATGCGCTCACAGTCCGTGATCCCACAGTCGTCGTCGGGTGAAGGCGGTTTGTGATATTGAACCACTTTGCCGCCATTAGGCGAGCGAGCGGTCGGCCACTGGTTAAATAAAAGATTTTGGCAAAAAAAACATGATTTTGCTCATTCCTAGCCTGGATTCTGCCATCGTAATACATTTAGCTGTTTGCTTGAATTTCACCTTGAATAATTCTGAAGCTCACTTCCAGCTAAAGATCTGAGCTGTGTTCTCTTCCTATTTATCAGTTGTTCACAATGGTTTTATACCCAATAGCTTTCACTTTAGAAAGTTCATACAAGGTATTCCCAGTAGCAGTCGAATCTCTGAGCAGAAGTGCTGATAATCTTGATAGAGGTGATAGAGCATCTGCCATGCCTCCTGCGTCCAACTTACATTCTAAGATTAAACAAATTATGTTTAAAAAGCACCGTATCTACATTTTATTAAACGCTATCGTCCTCCCCATCATCATTGTCGTCCTCCTTCTCATTAGCAGCATCGTTATCGTTGTCATCTAAATGACCGTCACAAATACGCCAAAATGATCATTCACCTTCTCTACTTCAGGATTTTACTGCTTGTAACAATTTTCTCCTCCTGATAGCAATGACATTGTGATTATTCAATGGCGTCTCCTCCGTAATTTGCAAACCAATGATCCCACTAAGGGTTGCCATAAACATGGCAGTTTGTGCCAACTTATCAACAAGGCTATTTAAAAGTGAATGTGTCCTTTGAGGATATGCCTGTGTGAGAAGGCCCCTGATTGCAGCAGCCCTCTCTTTCTGATCCTTAGGCCATATGATGGTGGGATGTCGGTTGTAAAGATGAATGTGTGATCTATTGCCTCTGGACTAGAATCTGGTTGGGAATCAGGAAATTGTAAAGATGGACGGGTGATCTATTGCCTCTAGACTAGAATCTGGTTGGGAATCACGAAATTGTAAAGATGGACGGGTGATCTATTGCCTCTGGACTAGAATCTGGTTGGGAATCAGGAAATTGTAAAGATGGACAGGTGATCTATTGCCCCCTGGACTAGAATCTTGCGATAAAACCCTCAATGGGTAGGACTTTGAAGGCACAAATAGGGTCACAGGTGAGATACTCTCTAATCTGTGACCTTGTTTGTGCCTTCAAAATCCTACCCATCAAGGGTTTTTTTCGTAGTATTCACTACTGGGTTGTGGCACTTCTTGTTCTTTACAGCGTGTACACCTCCGCTGGACTAGAATCTGGTTGGGAATCAGTAAATTGTAAAGATGGACGGGTGATCTATTGCTTCTGGACTAGAATCTGGTTGGGAATCAGTAAATTGTAAAGATGGACGGGTGATCTATTGCCTCTGGACTAGAATCTTATGAAAAAACCCTCGATGGGTGTGACTTTGAAGGCACAAATAGGGTAACAGATGAGATACTCTCTAATCTGTAACCCTATTTGTGCCTTCAAAGTCCCACCCATCTAGGGTTTTTTCATAGTATTCACTACTGGGTTGTGGCACTTCTTGTTCTTTACAGCGTTTACACTACCACTGGACTAGAATCTGGTTGGGAATCAGGAAATTGTTATTTTAATAGAATGTGTGTTTTTATGGCTCATTCGAAATATATCCCTTAATGAAGATGCAAAATTGTATTTGCTTTGTGGACACCAACATAAATATGGAGTATAAACCCATTGTCATACATAGGGATCTGTATCCACAGGGAGGTGGACAGTCCAGGAAATAAAAGAGTACCTGAGATTGCATGGAGACACAGGTATCACAGAGGTGCTCAGTGTGTACTGAGCCACAGAAGGACACTGGGTCACTGGGGGACACAGGATATACAGGAGCCACGGCAGACACGAGAGTCACAGAAATTCAGGGGTCACTTGAGATGCTGGGGTCACAGTAGTGCACAGAGACAAAGAAGGCACAGGAGTGCTTAGGTTAAGGGAGACACTGCATTAACAGGAGGGCACATGGGGTCTCAGAGACTCTGGAGGTGCAGGAAGGCCGGGGTCGCTGAAGGCACGGAAGTGCAGGGGTCACTGGAGGCACAGGAGTGCAGGGTCACTGGAGGCACAGGATTGCAGGGTCACTGCAGGCACAGGAGTGTTGGGTCACTGTAAACACAGGGGTGAAGGGTCACTGGAGGCACATGGTTGTAGGGTCACTGGAGGCACAGGAGTGCAGGCTCACTGGAAACACAGGAGTGCTTAGGTTAATGGAGACACTGCATTAACAGGAGGGCACATGGGGTCTCAGAGACTTTGGAGGTGCAGGAAGGCCGGGGTTGCTGAAGGCACAGAAGTGCAGGGGTCACTGGAGGCACAGGAGTGCAGGGTCACTGCAGGCACAGGAGTGTTGGGTCACTGTAAACACAGGGGTGCAGGGTCACTGGAGGCACATGGTTGTAGGGTCACTGGAGGCACAGGAGTGCAGGCTCACTGGAAACACAGGAGTGCAGGATCACTGGAGGCACAGGAGTGCAGGGTCATTGGGGGCACAAGAATGAAGGGGTCATTGGAAGCACAGGAGTGCAGGGTCACTGGAGGCACAGGAGTGCAGCATTCAGTGGAGGCATAAGAATGCAGGGGTCATTGGAAGCACAGGAGTTCAGGTATTGCTGGAGTGCACAGGAATCACAGCCATAGGTATATATGGATTTTGCCTAGCTCTGCAGGAAATGTAGGTATCAGTGTCACTAAGCAGCACATATTAGGCATTCTTGCCAAACTTTTTATCAAATAACCCTAATGTGTAGGCCACTAAGTTTTTATGTGTCTGTCTGTCTGGCAGTCTCTCTGTAGAGTCTCTGTGTTGGAAAGTTTATTTTGTGGCTTTCATAGCAATCTCTGTATACTGAAAGTCTCTGGCACATCTATTTTATTAACATGGCAGAAGCACATTTTGGGTAGGAAGATATTTTATCTCTAAACATGCACATCCCTTCATCCATCTATCCATGTTTCACTGTTTATATAGATATGTGTACATGCATAGATGCCTGGATGGCTGGATGGATTAATGAATGGATGGAATAATAATGTTTTTATTTATATATATGTAGAAATAGACACATCCATCCATTAATCCATCCATCCAAGTCTCACCATTTTTTAGGCATTTTTGACAAAGTATATCAGACAATTATGTAACTTGCCACAGGCTGATGAATAATATATTATGAAAGTGACAAGTCATCATTAAATTTTAAGGTAGTGCATACATCATTCCATATACACCAACTGAGGACAAGTAAAGTCATCCCTACATAAAAAAAAAAGATAAAAAAAACAAGGATCCAGAAATACAATATTTGTTATATTGATCTTGTTTATTAATATTTGTCCAGAGTTTTTGTGGTGACCACTGGATGAATCAGAACATATCAATGTGCAGCAGAAAACAATCTGAACTGACATTTACACAGCTCCGTCACACCAAAGCACAAAATACATTAGATGTTATATTTGCTCAGGACCCTCTCCGGGGGGAGAGTTGAACACATTCTTTGTTTTTTCATCTCTGATGGAAAGGCCACACCAGAAACTACTGAAGTGTATCTTCCACCATAATTAGAAAACAGGGGACAAGAATGAGAAGCATGGTGGATTCTGGGAATGGGTTGGAGTATTGTTCTTATTGTTAGGCTGGTCTCCACTGATATTTTGTAGAACAAAACTGCACAGAAAATATAATCCATGTTCATCTGTATGATGTATAGAGGCAATATTTACTGCAAACAAAAGGTCACAAGAAGACCTATGCCAAAACCCCTCATTCCACCACCCCTTCTCTATCCTTACTGCCTTGCGCTATAGAAGTGATAAATGATAAAAACAGTCCCAGGAATGCATGCATGTAGAAGCTAATGCTCCATATTCTTTCTATTGCATGGCCAAACTCAAGAGCTTGTTAATGTCTGTGTAGCTGTAGTCCATCACCAGTCCTGGCCACGCCGGTGGATTCCAGAGTTCCGGGGCTGGAGAGGAGGTGCACGGAGACTTGTCAAAGCATCATTGGTGATGGACAGGAGGCCTAACAATGCACGAGGTTTACTATACAATGTGCCTTATTTTATAATACTATGTGAGTTCCAGTGGCGGCTTGTGCTGTATGTTTTGGGGGGGGGGGGCAGCAAACAAGACATCCCACCGCCAATCTCCCCCGGTCAGTCAGTTGCTTAGTCAAACCTCCTACCCCCCGTCACTCGCTTGTCCCCCCACCAGCCCTGCACTTACCTCATCTTGGTCACAGGCAGCTTTGGCTCCTTTCTGCATCTCCTCCTCGGCGGCGGCTTCACCCTGCGTCTCCAGATTTAGGGCAGCTTACTCCTTGGTGGCTTCCCTCCTCCTTCCCTCGGTGGCCAATATGGTTGCTTCTCCTCTCGGCCAATCGGGTCAGCCTGGAGCAGAATCGGGAAGACTATAGCAAATATTAATTTGCTATTGTCACACAACTGGGTGGGCTCAGGGTGCAGTGCTCTGCGCCCCGAGCCCACCCTTTTTTGAAGCCAATTAGAGCCTCAGGCTCTAATCATGTGCTTAAAAAAAAAACATTGAAATCCATACTTCCGGCACCCTGCATGTAGATTAGGGGCTGGGAGCATGGATTAGGGGGGTGGCGTCCCTGTGCCCCTAATGGACATGCCACCACTGGTGAGTTCATTACCATCTATTTAATTTTTTTGTTTTTAATGCTGCGCTTAGATTGGCACCGCTTCTCTCCTTTTTCATTCGACCTTCTTCATCTGAGCCCAGGTCATCCTGGATTCACTCCAGTCTGTGACAGGAATGTGAAGAAGAAGCAGCACAGTGATTAGCTCTTCATTCTGCTTTCTCTTCTTATCAGCATTCTTCTTGTCAGTACACAAAGTGATTGGCTCACTGCACTGCACTGTAAAAAGACTGGAGGAAGGCAAATTCAGGTCCTTACACTGCTTGCATTTAACCGGTTCCCGACTGCGTACTGTATATTTACTGCGGCAGTATGGCGCTGTCTCGCGAATCGCCATATATATAAGCGGCGGCACTCTGAAGGAGTGTGCCCACGGCTCGGGCAGGCCCGGTATCCGCCAGTGAGCCATGATGACTTGTCAGAGAGAAAGAACAGGGAACTGTCAGTGGGCATGTAAGAGGTCTACTGATTCCTGTCACTGGGATCAGTTAGATCTCTTATGCCCATGGCAGCCCAACCCCCTCACAGTTAGAACACACCCAGGGAACACATTTAACCCCTAGATCGCCCCCTGCAGGTTAACCCCTTCACTGCCAATGACATTTATACAGTAATCAGAGGATATTTACATTTCTGATCACTGTATAAATGTCATTGGTCCCAAAAAAGTGTCAAAAATGTCCGACATGTCCGCTGCAATATCACAGTCCCAATAAAAATCGCAGATCACTGCCATTACCAGTAAATAAAAATGTAAAAATGCCAGAAATGAATTCTCATGGTTTGTAAACGCAGCAACTTTTGGGCAAACCAATCAATTAACGCAGATTGCAATTTTTTTTTTTACCAAAAATATGAGGAAGAATATAAATCGGCCAAAACCGATGAATAAATTTGTTTTTTACATTTTTTTTTGGATTTCTATTTTAGCAAAAAGTAAGAAATATTGTTTTTTTTTTGCAAAATTGTCGCTCTTTTTTTGTTGATAACAGTGATCAGAAATGACGCAGAGGTGACCAAATACCACCAAAAGAAAGCTCTATTTGTGGGGAAAAAAAGAACGCAAATTTTGTTTGGGTACAATGTCGCACGACCGCGCAATTGTCAGTTAAAGCGACGAGCGAGATAATGGTTATTGAGCTGCATTGATCTAGTCATATTTTGCTTGCAATGTTTTTTTATTAAAGGTTTAACTGCTTCCCGACCGCGCGCCGTGTATTCACGGCGGCAGTCGGGGAGCTGGGCGCGAATCGCCGTAAATATACGGCAATTCGCATTTTGGCCACCAGGGGGCGCGCGGCTCGGGCGGACCCGATGTCCGCCGGCGAGCCGCGATGAGCGGCTACAGGGAAAAGAAGGGGAACCGCCGATGTAAACACGGCGGTTCCCCGCCCTGTCAGTGGGGCATGGGTGATCTACTGATCCCTGTCACTGGGATCAGTTAGATCTCTTATGCCCATGTTAGCCCAACCCCCCCACAGTAAGAACACACCCAGGGAACACAGTTAACCCCTAGCTCCCCCCCCCAGGTTAACCCCTTCACTGCCAATGACATTTACACAGTAATCAGTGGACATTTAAATTTCTGATCGCTGAATAAATGTCATTGGTCCCAAAAATGTGTCAAAAATGTCCGACATGTCCGCTGAAATATCGCAGTACCGCTAAAAATCGCATATCGCCGCCATTACTAGTAAAAAATAAAAAAAAAATAAAAACCCCAGAAATGAATTCTCATCATCCGTAAACGCGGCCACTTTTGCGCAAACCAATCAATAAACGCCGATTGCTATTTTTTTTATCGCAAATATGAGGAAGAATATAAATCGGCCAAAAACGGTGAAAAAAAATGTTTTTTTATATTTTTTTTTGGATTTGAATTTTAGCAAAAAGTAACAAATTTGGGTTTCTTTGCAAAATGGTCGCTCTTCTTTTGTTTATAGCGGCGATCAGAAATGACGCAGAGGTGATCAAATACCACCAAAAGAAAGCTCTATTTGTGGGAAAACAACGTCGCACGACCGCGCAATTGTCAGTTAAAGCGACGCAGTGCCGAATCGCAAAAAGTGCTCTGGTCCTAAAGCTGCAAAACCTTCCGGGGCTGAAGTGGTTAAACATACAAATCAGACAGAAAGACAGTGTATCCTGGAGAGTCATAAATTACAGCATACATAAAAATGACAATCAAAGAAGGCTTCATAGACTGGGTAAAAAACCTAAGACCTGGTCAACACAAGAAAAAACAATACCATAGAGAAAATGCAAGCTATCCATTTATGAATCAAGGGCACGAAGGATAACAACTAGACCAAATCAGCCTGCTCTATGCTCCAGGCAACCAAAATAATCTGATACAGGTCCAAGAACAGGACCTGATTTAGTCATATTTCCGCAGTTGGGTCTCTTACTTGCACATTTTTTTGTGATACAGTTTAATGTATGTTTACATCAGTGGCGGCCCGTCCATTAGGGGTGCACGGGGTGCGGCCCCCCCATCCATGCGTCTGGACCCCTAATCTACATACAGGGCATCAGACCATGGATTCCATTGGGGGGGGGGGTGTATTTTTTTGAAGCATGTGATTAGAGCCAGAGGTTCTACTAGGCTTAAAAAAAGGGTCACTATACCCAAAGTCCACCCAGTTGTGTGACAATAGCGAATGCACATTTGCTATTTTCACACTGAATCTCCGCTCTGCCAGTCAGGAAGAGGGTCATGAGACCTGTTTCACAATTGGCAAAAATTCCAGGCGATCCTATTGGATGCCTAGGAGGTGAAGGAGGGAGGAGGAGGAGAGAGGAGAGCACAGCCGGAGGAGAAGACTGACCGACCCACCCACCAACCGCCATTGTGGATGGCTCACTCGCAGTGGCTCAGCCATCCGGCACTCCCAGGCTCAGACAGGGGAGGGATGGGAGATCAGAGTGTCAGGTAAGGAAGGAGGTGCTACGGCCTTGTCTCCCAGGTTACGGGTGGCATTGGTTTGCCTTCTCCCCAAATTATCAAGCACCATCCGCCACTGGTTTACATTATATGTCAACTTTCTGTATTGGATGTTTTTACTATGTGTATCTATTGTATCTTTTTTTTTTTTAATTAGATCTTCATTGATTTTGAAATAATACAACACAAACAGTATCAGAAAGCAGTAAGGGTATATGGGACAATGGTACAATAGTTGGTAAATGGTCATAAAAGGATGTACAAAGGTAGAGAACAAACAAACAAACAAATGTTAGAAAGTTAAAATTGGATTGAATTGTATGTCATGACCCATGAGGGTTACAGAGGGCTCCAGGAACTCCATGATTTGGAAAAAGGTACAATAAGATTTAGATCTGACAGCAAGATTGCGTTCATATTCAAAAATTAGGTTAACTTGGTTTATCAGGTCCCAAAACATTTTGGGGGTTGATCTGATCTCCAAAGTGTGGTAATGAGAGACTTAGCACTTAGTAGAACAATAGCAATTATGGTGGGAAATTCTGTGGGGAAATTATCTATTCCTAAACAAAGAAGGGCTAGAGGTGGCTCTGGTTTGGTAAGGGTTCCAGATAATTGTGATATGAGTTGGAAAACTTTGTTCCAATAACTTGTTAGACTCTTACATGACCACTGTATATGGAGGAGGGAGCCAGTGTGGCCGCATCCTCTCCAACAAAGAGAAGAGTAGGAAGGGGAGAATTTGTCTAGGCGGCTTGGAGTAAAGTACCAACAAGAAATGACCATACTTTTTGGGAAAGTTCCCCATGTGTGACCTTATAGGAGAGTTTTATGGCTGTTTGCCTCTCTTGTATCTTTTAACATTCTATAATTCATCCGAAGTTCATGTGACAAGTTTGTTATTGTGTGATATTCTAGATTTTGTGGTATATATTCAAAAATTATATCGAGATACAATTTTTTATCATTATGTACAAGTTTAATAAAAGTTTGTGAGGTGGATTGTTTAACCACTTCAATACAGTACATTTATACCCTCTTCCTGCCCAGACCAATTTTCAGCATTCAGTGCTATCACACTTTAAATGCCAATTACTCAAATTTTTTTATAATTCTTTCACACAAATAGAGCTTTCTATTGGTGGTATTTAATAACCTCTGGGTTTTTTATTTTTTGTGACATAAGTGAAAAAAGAGTGAAAATTTTGAAAAAAAAACACTTTTTTTTAGTTTCTATGATAACATTTTTCAAATAAGTCATTTTTGTTCATAAATTTGGGCCAAAACCTACACTGCTACCTAGAAGAATAATAAACCACGCTCAAGTCCAGAGATAAGCTGCAGCAAGAATACTAAAAAGTATAAAGGCAAAATTGTAAACTATAGCTGCGCTAAGAAAGCAATATAGAAATATACCAGAAATGTCATTAATTTAAAATATTGTCCATCATTTAAAATGAATCCATCTTGTGCAACGCAGGATGATGGTAGGTATGTTCACAGTTAATAGGTAAACACCCAGGTGTACTGGCAAGCAACGTGTATCCACCACCAAATATCCAGAGGCTTACCAGAGACTTGTGTGTTTAGAGCAGTGGTAAATCCCCGACCTGGGATGTGAGGCAACCAAAATTCTTCTTACAGTATTTTAAGGATATTCTTGCCAATAAATAGAATCCAAGCCTGTATTCAAATAGCAGTATCCTATGGCTCCCTCGGTCATATACAGCGTTCCCCGGCACTCACACCATCATGATACCGTGTATCCCACAAGAGAAAAGAGACTCATATAGTGAAGTACCGAAGGAAAACATTTATTAAAAATTATAAAACTACTCACAAAAGTCCATTATAAACAGGTATGTGTATAGCCAGCCGTCTCCCGTCTCCCGGGTAATTCTCACAACAGTGGTGAATGTCAGCGCGTCCTCCCGACGTACGTTTCGTCACAAATGACGTTGTCAAGGGGATAGGCCGAAATAGGCCAAATTAGGCAAAAATTACCCCCCAAAATATATTCTGCTACTCATCCCGAGTATGGTGATACCACATGTGTGAGACTTTTACACAGCTTGGCCACATGGAGAGTCCCAACATGCAGGGAGCACCGTCAGGCATTCTAGAAGCATAAATTACACATATGATTTCCTAACCACCTATTACACTTTTGAAGGCCCTGCAGCACCAGGACAATAGAATTACCCTCAAAATTACCCTTTTTTGGAAAGCAAACATCTCAACATATATTCTATGAGGCGTTATGAGTCTTTTGCACGGTTCATTTTTTTCCACAAGTCTTCGGAAAACATGGAAAGAAAATGAGAACATATTTTTTTCACAAAGTGGTCAATTTATATATTTCGAACACATAGCATGTATATAGCAAAAATAACCCCCCAAAATATATTCTGCTACTCCTCCTGAGTATACCACATGTGTGAGACTTTTACACAGCCTGGCCACATAGAGAAGCCCAACATGCAGAGAGTACCATCAGGCGTTCTAGGAGCATAAATTAGACATAACATTTCATTCATACCTATCACATTTTTGAAGGCCCTGGAGCACCAGGACAGTGGAATTACCCCCAAAATGACCCCATTTTGGAAAGCAAACACCCAAGGTATATTGTATGAGGCATGGGCTGCAGATAGGTACTCGGGTACTCTGATGGGCTGCAGATAGGTACTCAGTTATTCTGATGGGCTGCAGATAGGTACTCGGTTACTCAGATGGGTTGGTGACAGGTACTCGGATAATCTGAAGGGCAGGTGACAGGTACTCGGGTACTTTAATGGGTTGGTGACAGGCACACGGGTACTCTGATGGGCTGCTGACAGGTACGTGGGTACTCTGATGGGTTGGTGGCAGGCACTCAGACACTCTGAAGAGCAGGTGACAGGTACTCTGATGGGCTGGTGACAGGTACTCGGATACTTTGATGGGTTGGTGACGGGTACTTGGGTACTTTGGTGGCTTGATGACAGGCACTCGGGTACTCTGATGGGATGGTGACAGGTACTTGGGTACTTTGATGGGCTGGTGACAGGTACTTGGGTACTTTGATGGGTTGGTGGCAGGTACTTGGGTACTCTGATGGGCTGGTTACAGGTACTTGGGTACTCTGATGGGTTGGTGGCAGGTACTCTGATGAGCAGGTGACAGGTACTCTGATGGGCTGGTGACAGGTACTTGGGTACTCTGATGGGCTGGTGACAGGTACTTGGGTACTTTGATGGGTTGGTGACAGGTACTTAGGTACTCTGATGGGCTGGTTACATGTACATGGGTACTTTGATGGGCTGGTGACAGGTACTTGGGTACTTTTGATGGGTTGGTGACAAGTAGTGTTGAGCGAACCCGGACTGTAATGTTCGGGTCCGTACCGAACTTTCGGGTGTCCGTGGCACGGACCCGGACCCGGACATTTCAAAAATCGTTCGGGTTCGGTCCGGGGTTCTGCTATTTTACTCCACGTGTTGAGAAGCTGCAGGGCAGCCAATCAACAAGTGTTTCACTGGTTTGCCCTTAGAAGCCATCACAGCCATGCCTACTAATGGCATGGCTGTGATTGGCCAGTGCATCATGTGACCCAGCCTCTTTATAAGCTGGAGTCACAGTGCTGCAGTCACATGCTCCTTGGGTTAGTGTAGGGAAAGGTAGCTGACTGCGTGAGGGACAGATTTGAGACATTTTAAGACCTGATCCTGCATCCTGAGATAGATTACTTTACTACTGCTGTCTGTGCTGTTGCTCTGAGGACAGATA
>BLSH010068911.1:0-25674 GCA_018402905.1 Glandirana rugosa | reverse complement strand
TGTGGCCTGGTATGGCTCAGGAAAGGGGGGGCGTGCTTGCTCGCCCCCCCCCCCTTTCCTGGCCTGCCAGGCTGCATGCTTGGATAAGGGTCTGGTATGGATTTTGGGGGGACCCATCGCCATTTTTTTAAAAATTTTGGCGTGGGGGTTCCCCTCAAAATCTATACCAGACCCAAAGGTCTTTTTTACATTTTTTATTGCTAGCAAATCCAGCAATGTTTTTTGCTGCTGACAGCTGATGACTCATGCATTGTTAGAGTGGTTGTAAAGGCCATGTAATGGTAGCCATGTCTTTTGGTGAGTGTTGAATTCACTTGATGTTGGTGGCTGGACCTTTATGCACTTTAAGAAGAGTCTTCATTGGTACTGGCGGTGCTTTATCGATCATATTCTTTACCTATTATGAACACTGTGGGACTTATTCACTATATCTTTTTGTTTTTTTTTCTTTCACACCTTCCTGTCCAGCCATCAGTCTGCTATAGGTGGCTTTACTTTTCTGACTGGATGTCCTTCAGAATGGGCCACTCGTGCAAGCCCCTGGGGGCATGCAACGCAGCAATCGGTGGTCCGGTGTCTCCTTCAGACACAACGCATCTCCGATCATTTCTAAAAGCCTGTATGTAGATGTAGGCTCTTTACCATGTGATCAGCTGTGTCCAATCGCAGCTAATCATAGTGTAAATAGAAAATGCCGGTTATCGGCATTCCTCTCTTCACGCTGACAGCGCGTGAGGAGAGGAGAGCCGATAAGCAGCTTTTCTTAGTGGGGTCATCTGCACTGATAATCTGTGCAAGATTATTAGTACAGCCCCATCAGTGATGCCCACCAGTGATGCCAATTAGTGATCTTTAGTGATGCCAATCAGTGCCCATCAGTGATGCCTTTCAGTGCCATCTATCAATGCCCATCAGTGCTGCGTATCGTTGTCCATCAGTGCTGCATACTAGGACCTTCTCATTGTGCCCATCAGTGCCACCTCACCAGTGCTGCCTCATCAGTGCCCATCAATGCTGCATATTAGTGCCTCCTCATTAGTGCCCATCAGTGCAGCCTCATCAGTGCACATCAGTGAAGGAGAAAAAGTACTTATTTACAAAATTTTTACAGAAACTAAGAAATACTTTTTTTTTCAAAATGTTCGGTCTTTTTTGTTTGTTTTGCAAAACATAAATAAACTCACCAAAAGCAAGCTCCATCTGTCACAAAAAAAATATAAAATATTTGTTTGGGCACAGCGTTGCATGCAATTGTCTTTCAAAGTATGACAGCGCTGAAACATGGAAACTGGCCTGGGTAGGAAGGGGGGTGAAAGTGCCCTGTATTCAAGTGGTTATATTGCTATTATATAATCATTTTTGCACTTTATAGGTGCTATACTTTATTTTGTTTATTATTCAACCTTACCATCCATCGTGAAAGTGAAAGGGAAGGTTTATACTGTCTGGTCTACAGAGAATCTTGTGAGTTCTCTTAACCATCCCTGAACCTCCTTTTTTCCTGGTTGGAATGGTCTCAAGCAACCATAAAATTAATTCTATGTTGGAGTTCTAAAGTTTTTCTACAACAGTCTGCAACAGTGGAAAGGCAAGACAAGTCCATGTGATCTTTGAAGTTATAATTTTAGGTCTTTGTAAATATAAATTACTTTAGTTCCATCATGCTTGTCTGCCAACATTGTACTAGAACACACTTTTCTGTTTAACAGTTGTTTGAATAAAATAGTTAAAATTGTGACAATGGTACATAAACTGGGAGATGAATATTTGTTGTTAAACATTGCTTAAAATTCATTTGGAAATATTATTTTAAAAAGGCGTTTTATTTAGAAACAGAATTTCATCGCTTGCACGCCGAGTCATTTTCATAAAAAAGTCCATGTCTAATTTTCTGCAGCAGTGGTTTGCTAAATTGAAAGAATGCAATTACATGTACCTTTGGAAATGCATTTGTGAGCGTCGGATTTTAACGGGAGGAGGATCTATATTTTCAGATGCAGAAAGGCACCTGATTTTACCAAGGCTGTCTTTGTCTGGTTTTGGTTAAAACAGAAAAAGAAAACAAATTAGTTTTTTTTTCAAATGCATTAGCGAGCAAGCAAATGAAAACACTTTTTGCATCTGAACAAAGAGACAGAAGATAGAATGTGGAGTAAAAAGTTTTGCACAAGAGTTAAATTAGTTAAAGCTCAACTCCGGGTTCAGATTCTCACACTTAGACCTCCCCCTTCAATGTCCCCCAGAAATATTTTGTTATAATGTTTTTTATACTTACATTTTTTAAGTATTCTGAACAGTCACAGGATGTCCTATTTCCTCTTTGGTCTTCAAGCAACGATGGCCAGCCCTAAATAATAGAGGGCACTGTGGTGCCCCTCAGGGGTAGGCCTATTACACCATGCACTTGCACTATGTTCTAAGACTAATGCAAGGGTCTTCAAACTTTCTAAGCAAAGGGCTGGTTTACTTTAGGGGGCCAGACTGTTGCCAGTGGGGTTAGAAAATGCCCCAGTGTTAGTGGGAGTAAACAATGCCTCTGACTCTGGGAGTAAAGAACATTACATAGCATCTGAGGTCAGTAGGAGGAGGAATAGAGCCCCATCATTGGTATCAGTGGAAGAAAAAGTGCCCCACTGGTGTCAGTGGAATGAATAGTGCCCTATTGTTGGTATCAGTAGAAGGAATTGTGCCCCATCATTGGTGTCAATGGATTGAATAGTGCCCTATCGTTGGTGTCAGTGAGAGGAATAGTGCCCCATTGTTGGTGTCAGTGGAAGGATTAGTGACCTATCGTTGGTGTCAGTATGAGGAACAGCTCCCATCACTGGTATTAGTGGGAGGAATAGTGCCCCATCATTGGTGTCAGTAGGAGATACAGTGCGCCATCGTTTGTGCCAGTGGAAGCAATAGTACCCCATTGTTGCTATCAGTGGGAGGAATTATGCCCCACTGTTGGGTGTCAGTGGAAGCAATGGTGCCTCATTATTGGTGTCAGCATGAGGAACAGTGCCTTGTATCGGTGACTACCACCAGGCAACTCACAGCTGTTCTTCAGCTCTAAATAAGGGGGTGTCTGTGTTCCCCCGAAACGCGTTGGCTTTGTCACATTTTATCAACTTCAATAAAAACTATAATTCATCTATATCTCATTAGACTCCGGGCACTCCTTTCACCTATCCTCTGACTTCATAAGCCGTATCCAGAGGTAGCATACCAAGCCCCACAAAAGGAGCCTAATACCTCTCCTCTACCCCGTCCGGCTAGATTCACCAGGAGTGTACACGCTTCCACCACCACTTACGTATAGATACCCAATCGAGGTAGTTAGCCCAGCACAGTCTTTCACCTGCACATTGTATCAGTGGAAGGAATAGTGCCCCAGAGCCAGATAAGGGAGAGACAAGGGCCTGCAGGTAACAGTTTGGTCTAATGGGTTGAATGACTATGAGCAACATCTTATGGAAAAAGAAAGCCATACGTTATACAGTAGAGCAACCTTCCTCAACCTTTTTACTCAACAGAAACCCTTGAAATAAATTTCAGATCTCAGGGAACCCCTCGTTTTTGTGGTCCAAGTGCCAGACAAATAAAAAGATTGTTGGTGTCATATTACTGACTCTGCTAAGTGGTCTTGGTCCAGGGATTATACAGGCACCAACAGATCGGAGATCAGTCAGCCAAAACTCAAGCTCAAGGAACTCAAGTGTTTGAGAAAATGCTGGTTGAGAGTGGCTGTTTTAACATCTTAATTTTGGATGAGCCGATGGTTCATTCTGAATCTGGTTCTGCCCATTTCCATTTATAGCTGATGACTGCACAGTGCACTGTCATTTGGCTAGTGGTACCATCAGGATCAGTCGTGTGTGCTAGGTCATCGGGTTTTTCATTTTGACGAGTAGTGATGGGCGTACGGTTCGCCCCGAGCATGAGTTTGGGCCGAATATTGGCTGTTCGCCCCATTCTGGGAACCCCCGAATTTGCAGGGTGCCCTGCCGAACGCCCTGCAATGCACTGCATGCTGTACAGTACATTCTGTGCCCTGATTGGCTGTTAGTGAACGTAACAAATACAAATTTATCTGAAGCTATGGATTATCCAAAATAACGAATTCCGTATCTAAACAAATGGAACAGAACTAATTAATAATAAATAACAATAATAAAAAATGTTTTTATCATTATTATTATTGTTATTTATTATTATTAATTTGTTACATTCCATTCATTTATAAACAGCATTCGTTATTTCGGATAATTTGTAATTTCAGATAATTTTGTATTCGTTATGTTCACTAACAGCCAAATTTGAAAGGAAATTGCAATACCTATAATTTAATAGTTAGTAATAGTTAAGTTATCATTAGTTAGTTAGTAGTTCAGATTTGTGAATTTTCAGGTTTTCAAATTTTCAGATTTTGTTCTTTTGAATTTTCGGATTTTCATACTTATTTTCGGATTTTCAAATTTCCGAATTGTCAAATTTTCAAATTTCCGAATTCCAGAAATATCACATTTCCAAATTTCAAATGTCTGAAATTCCGAATTTCCGAATTCCTGAAATTTCGAATTTGCGATTTTCTGAAAATCCGAAAATTCGGCAATTCATATATTGCTGAATTAACAAATTTGTCGAAATTCATTAAAAACAAATTTGGAACCAAACAAATTGCACGTCTAATAAGGGGGGGCACTGATGAGGTGGCACTGACGGCCACTGATAAAGCTGCACTGATGGGCACTGATAAGCTGCACTGATCTGCACTGATGGGCACTGATAAGCTGTGCTGATCTGCACTGATGGGCAATGATAAGTTGCACTGATCTGCACTGAAGGACACTGATAAGCTGCACTGATCTGCACTGATTAGCTGCACTGATCTGCACTGATGGGAACAGATAAGCTGCACTGATCTGCACTGATGGGCACTGATAAGCTGCATTTATCTGCACTGATGAGCACTGATAAGCTGCACCGATCTGCACTGATGGGCACTAATAAGCTGCACTTATCTGCACTGATGGGCACTGATAAGCTGCACTGATCTGAACTGATGGGCACTGATAAGCTGCATTGATCTGCACTGATGGGCACTGACAAGCTGCACTGATCTGCACTGATGGGCACTGATAAGCTGCACTGATCTGCACTGATGGGCACTGATAAGCTGACCTTATCTGCTCTGATGGGCACTGATAAGCTGCACTGATCTCCACTGATGGGCACTGATAAGCTGCACTGATCTGCACTGATAAGCTGAATTGATCTGCACCGATGGGCACTGATATGCTGCACTGATCTGCACTGATTAGCACTAATAAACTGCACTGATCTGCACTGCTGGGAACTGATAAGCTCCACTGATATGCACTGATCGGCATTGATAAGCTGCACGGATCTGCACTGATGAGCACTGATAAGCTGCACTGATGGGCACTGATAAGCTGCACTGATCTGCACTGATGAGCACTGATAAGCTGCACTGATCTGCACTGATGGGCACTGATAAGCTGCACTGATCTGCACTGATGAGAACTGATAAGCTGCACTGATCTGCACTGATGGGCGCTGATAAGCTGACCTGATCTGCACTGATGGGCACTGATAAGCTGCACTGATCTGCACTAATGGGAACTGATAAGCTGCACTGATCTGCACTGATGGGCGCTGATAAGCTGCAATGATCTGCACTGATGGGAGCTGATAAGCTGCACTGATCTGCACTGACGAGCACTGATAAGCTGCACTGATGGGCACTGATAAGCTGCACTGATCTGCCCTGGTGGGCACTGATGCTGCTGCACTGATGATCATCACTGTAAACAAAGTACTGACAGCCTTGCCGGGTATTGGCTGTCCTTTCCTCACACAGACATAGCGTGTAAGGAAATGACTGTCTATAAACTGCAAGTCTGTTTACATGTGATGAGCTGTGATTGGACTCAGCTGATCACATGGTAAAAGGTTGTTGTGATAGGCCCTTTACCGTAATCTGTGATCAGCTGTGTCCAAAGGAAACAGGAATCAGAGAGCGTGCCCAACGCGGAGGCCGGGTTCTGGGAGGATGTCCATGGACAACCTCCCAGAACTTGACAACTGCACTGTAGCCGTCTTTTGGCTATAACACACCCGGGGACAGATTAAAGGAATTGGGTATTTTTAATGTTTTACTTTAAGCATTTAACAAATCACTGCTCCTGACCAAATAGTATTTTAACTTTTTTTTTTGCATCGGTACATGTTCCCAATCTCATCCCTTTTTTTTTCTCTTCTTTTCATCTTTTCCTTTTCTTATTCCCAAGCTCTTGTCTTCTTCTTCCCTCCCCACCCAGGGTTCCTTTCATTCCATCTACTGCAAACTCCCCATTTCTCCCAGCCACACTCTCCCCCCATTCCTCTCCACCCTTCCCACACTTTCCTATAACATGGCCCCTCCCGGCCCCTGATCCCTTCTCACTTCAGCCCAATAAACCATCCTGCACCCTCAACATATCTTACTCCCGGCAATGGCTGAAAATAATTTTTTTTTTTGTTTAACAAAATTCAATCTACATTTTTGAAACATCAAAAGCAGCCATCTTTTGCAGATCACTAGTGGAATAGTGAATCAGGAACTTGTCTGATTCTGTTGTGGCTTTGGTTGGCCAGATCTGTTGCCGCCATATCTGCTTTCAATTTCCAAGTGCCTTAGGAAACTCGTACTCACCTTGGTGTTCTTTGCAATCCTCTAAAGCAAATACCTGCAATTGTAGACGTTCTAATGGTTTTTCTGTCTTGTAGGTTAATAGCCCTTTTATCACCATTATAAGAGCACAGAGAAAGATACTATTTTCAGCAGTGGAATATTGTCCAAACAATCGATCAGAGAGTGCAGTAACACAGTTTGTATCAGCAAACATTTTTTATTTTTTTTCCAAAAGTATTTTATTGAGACAATGTAAAGAAAATACATACATGTCAAGAGAAGGTGCATTACATTTTCAGTTCTTCATCTTTACAGAAAAAAAAAATATGACTTCAGAATGCGTATGAAGTTTCAACTTAATAGTAAACATTGTATAACATCTGTTCGTATTGTGCGTCATCATATATTGAACTTATTACTTTAGTTGGTGAAGTATCCTAGCGTTTGTGTCTTGTGATAAGAGAATACCAGGGGGATGATCCGTTTTCTTGTGGTTTAAGGTGCTCGGACCTTCCCGGGCTCCCCCACAGTGCCTCCAGACCGCCCGACCACCCCAGCCGGGGACAGGAAGCTGGGCGGGGGCACCGGGGAGGGGCCCGCCGGGGTGATCCAGAAGACCCCTTTGGGCACTATTATTAATGGTCTAATTCAGGGTTTCTCAACCAGGGTTCCATGGAACCCTAGGGTTCCTCCAGAGGTTGCTAGGGGTTCCTTGAGCAGTGGTCAATTTCTACCTCTCAGATAAATTCTTAATGATATCATTGATCTTTTTAGCTAAGGGGGTCATTCTTCCCAATGACCACAAGTGTAAGGAGCATTCTTCCCATTGACCATCACACTAATGTATTATGAGTTGTAGATTTTTAACTTTTAGCAGGGGTTCCCCAAGACCGGAGAACTGTTTCAAGGGTTCCTCAAGGTTGAAAAGGTTCAGAAAGACTGGTCTAATTGGTAGTAGACTGCGTTCGTGAATCTATTATTCTCTTGGGGAGACGATGTGGTGTTTGGCCATGTATTAAATGCGTAGAGTAAGAGATTTCCCCTTCCCGTGTGTGCTTGTTGAGGTGATGTGGGGGTCATCTCATAAATGCGTTTTCAGGCGTTCGCCATTATAAAGTAAGTGAGATTGTGTCTGCATTTATGGGGTTGTTGTGAGTGTGGATCAGCAAACATTTTATACAAAAAGAAAGTTTGTAAGTAAACAACAATAGTTTGAACACCTGTAGGAATTATTGCATCAACTACCAAGGGTGAAATTGCTTCACTGGAGATGAGAGAGGGACTTTACTCCATGTATTTTGATCTTGCCCAAAGCTCCAACCATACTGGACTGAAGTACAGAGGATATCCCAGCAATTCACAGACTTTCCCATCCCGTGGGATCCGGCCTTCTAGTTGCTTCACTGCTCACAAATGCTGTTATGCACCTACAAGAAATCGATTCTCCGCCACTTGATTAACGCCGCCAAAGCCTGTGTCATACTGCGTTGGAGGGACCCAAATCCTCCATCCATCTTTATGTGGCTCAATAAGGTCAGGGGTGTGAACTATCTGAAAGATCTGGTGCTCACCGTCCAAAATAGAAGAAAACGTTATACAAAGACATGGGCATACTGGAACATGTTCGTATATTTGGATGAGGGGAAGTCCGTTATGGAAAGCGGTTCTGGAGAGTGAGTCTTTTAGCCTTTGGTATTCCTTTTCTTGCATTCACACATCCCATCCACCTGGCTTCTCCCCAAACCTACCCTTTTTATTTCACTTCTCCTCTTTAGCTCTCTCTTAATTCTCTTTGCTACCCCCTCTCCCCACTCTCTACCCCATCCCCCATTCTAAAATCCTCTCAACCGATTCTATGTATCGGGGATTCAGTCCTTCCTTTCTTAAAATAACGAAGTATCTGAAATTTATACAGGTTGTAAACATCACCGTCACCGTCGGATACTGTTTATAAATAAAGGATTTGAAAAAAAAAGAAGTTGTTAATCTATTTAACCACTTGCCGACCGTCAACCACAGGTTGACGGCAACAAGATGGCTCTCCTGGGCAAACCGCCGTCATCTGACGGCGGCTGCCAGATCGTGCACTGTGGGTGCGCTCACTGTGTCCGGGGAGGGCCAGGGAGCGGGTGCGGTGGATTCGATCTCCTCCAGCTACCCGCAATGCCCCCCCCCCCCCCGAGTGAAAGAACGGAGGTCCGTGTAAGTAAACACGGACCTCCGTTCTGTTAGAGGGGGAAGGGAGTGATCACAGCCTTCCTCTACATGGAAGCTGTGATCACTCCCCTCCCCCTGCCAGCCAAACACTAAGACAGTTAGAACACACCCAGGGAACACAGTTGACCCTTAGAGCGCCCCCTGCAGGTTAACCCCTTCACTGCCAATGGCATTTACACAATAATCAGTGCATTTTTATAGCATTGATCGCTGTATAAATGCCAAAGGTCCCAAAAAAGTGTCAAAATGTTCAGACATGTCTGCTGAAATATCGCAGTACCGCTAAAAATCGCAGATCGCCGCCATTACTAGTAAAAAATAAATAAATAAATAAAAACCCCAGAAATGAATTCTCATCATCCGTAAACGCGGCAACTTTTGTTCAAACCAATCAATAAACGCCGATTGCGATTTTTTTTATCACAAATAAGAGGAAGAATATAAATCAGCCAAAACCGATGAAAATTTTTTTTTTTTATATTTATATATTATATATTTTTTTGGAATTTGTATTTTAGCAAAAAGTAAGAAATTTGGGTTTTTTTGCAAAATTGTCGCTCTTCTTTTGTTTATAGCGGCGATCAGAAATGACGCAGCGGTGATCAAATACCACCAAAAGAAAGCTCTATTTGTGGGAAAAAAAGGACGCAAATTTTGTTTTGGTACAACGTCGCACGTTAAAGCGACGCAGTGCCGAATAACAAAAAGGGCTCTGGTCAGGAAGGTGGTTAAATCCAGGCCTTTTGTTTCCCTATGAAATTTACATTATTTTTCATTTTTTGGTAGCCTAATCTTTTTTTTTACCCTCAGTTTACCACTTACCTTTACCATTTCAGGTTATTTACTGAACTCAGGTGGCTTAAATGTCAACTAAATAAGCTGTAAAAAGTGCAGACATAAAAGACACAACTTGATAGGGCTCTGTAACCAGGGGAGGGCTGGCAGCCTTAAGCCTGGGGGGCAAGTCCAGTCGAGTGGCCTATTGCACCACCGGATCAGCTCACCATCCATGCCCACCTGGTTTTATAACAGATATTGATGTTATGAAGCAAGACAAATATGACACAGCATGACCTTGATCTTGGTAAAGAGCCGATGACGAGGCTCCTTACCCATGTTATTGGTGGTGTCCAACCACAGCCCATCACATGTAAATGCAGAAGTGCCATTTATCAGCTGACCTCATACTGACACAGTGTGAGGAGAGCTGATCAGTGGCATCTACTCACCTGGGAGACCTGTACAGGTAATCAGGTCACTGATTAGAGTGCAGCCCTAGTAGTGCCTAGCAAGTGACGGCAGTCTGTGCCCATCAGTGACACCATTAAGTGCTGCCTTTCCTTGCCCATCAGTGCCCAACAGTACCACCTATCAGTGCCAACTATTTGTGCTGCCCATTAGTGCCACCTATCATTTCCCATCAGTGCCACCCATTAGTGCTGCCCATCAGTGCCACCTATCAGTGCTCATCAGTGTGGCATATCAGTGCTCATTAGTGCCACCTACCAGTGTGGCATATCAGTGCCACCAATTAGTGCTGCTCACCAGTGCAACCTATCAGTTCCCATCAGTGCCACCTGTGCTCATCAGTGCAACCTATCAGTTCTCATCAGTGCCACCTGTGCCCATCAGTGCCACCTATCAGTTCTCATCAGTGCCACCTGTGCCCTTCAGTGCAACCTATCAGTTCTCATCAGTGCCACCTGTGCCCTTCAGTGCAACCTATCAGTTCTCATGAGTGCCACCTGTGCCCATCAGTGCAACCTATCAGTTCTCATCAGTGCCACCTGTGCCCATCAGTGCCACCTATCAGCGCTCATCAATGCCCCCTACCAGTGCTCAGTGTGGCATATCATTGCCACCTATCAGTGAGAAAAATTGCTTGTTAACAAAAGAAAACCTTTTTTTTCCTTTCCAGGAAGGGAAGGGGGGGGGTGCCTGGCAGGCAAGTGGTTAAAGTTAAATGATAAGGCTGAGGGAGAGGAATTTGGGAGAGACAGAGTAGAAAGAAAGAGAGGGAGGAGGGGAGAGTCTGGTCACAGCTCACTTACTTGCACAGTCCCAGCAGGAGGCTCACTGGCTCAGTAATCATCTTCATGGCATGCTGAGGATGTGACATTGTGAGTGACTGCTGACTTTAAAATGTCCCGCCCGCACATCCATTTCACAGCACACGGGCTGCATGGAGTGTGGGCGGGTACAGGGAGAGAGGGTGGGAGGAGGCAGAGCACATCCGTTCTCCCATTTGTGTAGAGGAGGGAGGAGGGATGTGCTTTGTAAGAAAGAAACACACACGCTCTAAGCCCTGTGACAGGTACAACAAACAACATCCCTGTCACAGGACACGTTGCCGGCTCAAAGCTGCAGCGCGAAATGGAGAGATTAACTCGTTCTTTCACTGCCCCTCCCCGCCGGAGCTGCCCGAACAGCTCCGGAACTCGGCCAGCTCTGGAAACTGCACATGCGCAGTTCAGAGCTGGCAGCACAGCAGCCCTTTTACAGGGAATCAGAGCGGCCCAGGGGGAAATTGCCACTCTGCCACCCGGCCCAGCCCGCCCCTGTCTGTAACGATTGTTGCATCATTAATCTAGATCTAGAGGGTGTGAGGAAGAAGAAGTACAAGGAATCATCTGTCCATGTGCTCACAAGATACATGATGACAGGAAGATAAAGTAGGGTAACAGTGATGAACTCATTACTGTGCTGCTTCTTCTTGCACTGAACAACTTGGGCTCAGAAGAAGTGGGTTGAATGATGCTGTGCATCAACCTGAAGACATCTAGTAGGAGAAAAAACTTTCTGGATTGAAGGTGAATATTGCAGCAGAAGCTTGTTTTGTTAGTTTATCTTCTGTTAAGTTTTGTCTTATTATCTCCCCCTGCTTGGAAAGTCCAGTATGTGCTCGCGCCTTTCTATCAGAGGGTACATTTATGTGTGTGGCGAGCATAACGCAGACCCCAACCAAGGCTATTATAGATTTAAGTATCAAGGAGACTCTAGTACAGGACAACATCATCGGGGAGGTAGGTGTTGTAGTCAGGATCCTCAGAGTCATTGGCGATACCAAGTCTTACCCACTGGTGCCTGTACAAATTGGTACCCCATCTGGTACTGTGAAACTTGAGAATAGTCTGGTAAAGAACCTGGTGTGTCCCTTTACCATTGGTTGAGAATTTCTGGGATTTTGAGAACTGTGGGAAAGTGTAGGGAAGTAGGAGGTTGAATAGGAAGCCAAATTGGCTTCCCAAAAAGCAGAAAATGTTTTTTATTGAAATTACTTTTGATGACCCATATGATGTAGATTCCTGTACCGAGGAGATTCCCCCCTGCAGCTGTTCACTCTGGCCTAAATATGCCCAAGGGCCCATTCAGCCTGCCCAAATCCAAGACCCGACCCCAGTCCAGGCAAAAGAGCAGGAACTGGGAGTGGGTGAACAGTGGCCCCCTTTGCTCTAAACAGTGACCTACTGTATTGGGTCTCTAAGGTTTGGAAATAGATTGTTGAACAATTCATGATACCACAACCATACTTTACCATGCTTAGCCCTTAGTGATTATCTATGGGTTCACCTAAGGTCTAAGAAAACAGAAATTACTAATCAGTTTTACTTGCCAAGAGCAAAGGCTAAATTTAACCACTTCAGCCCCGGAAGGATGTCACACTTTAGGACCAGAGCACTTTTTGCGATTCGGCACTGCGTCGCTTTAACTGACAATTGCGCGGTCGTGCAACGTTGTACCCAAACAAAGTTTGCATCCTTTTTTCCCACAAAAAGAGCTTTCTTTTGGTGATATTTGATCACAGCTGCGTCATTTCTGTTGCCGCTATAAACAAAAGAAGAGCAACAATTTTGCAAAAAAAAAAAAACAAATGTCTTACTTTTTGCTAAAATACAAATCCAAAAAAAAATATAAAAAAACATTTTTTTTCAACGTTTTTGGCTGATTTATATTCTTTCTCATATTTTTGATAAAAAAAATCGCAATTGGCGATTATTGATTGGCTTGCGCAAAAGTTGCCGCGTTTACGGATGATGAGAATTCATTTCTGGGGTTTTTATTTATTTATTTTTTTTACTAGTAATGGCGGCGATCTGCGATTTTTAGCGGTACTGCGATATTTCAGCGGACATGTCGGACCATTTTGACACTTTTTTGGGACCATTGGCATTTATACAGCGATCAGTGCTATAAAAATGCACTGATTACTGTGTAAATGCCATTGGCAGTGAAGGGGTTAACCTGCAGGGGGCGCTCTAAGGGTTAACTGTGTTCCCTGGGCGTGTTCTAACTGTGTGTGGGCTGCCCTGGCAGGGGAATGATCACAGCTTTCATATAGAGGAAGGCTGTGATCACAGTCCTTCCCCCCTCACAGAACGGAGATCCGTGTTTACATACACGGACCTCCATTCTTTCACTCTGGGGGGGCATTGTGGGTAGCTGACGGAGATCGAGTCCGCCGCACCCGCTCCCTGGCCCCCCCGGAACACAGTGAGCGCACGAGCGCGCCTCCGGTGGCGCGCGCGCTCACAGTGCTCGATCTGGCAGCTGCCGTCTTTTTGACGGTCGGCAAGTTGTTAAAAGACACTGTAGGTTCTGTTCTATATGTCAGGTGACCCAACCAGTGCAAGGTCTCTGTTACCCCCTGGGTGCCCCTACCAGTGATCAGTTCCCTTTAAAACAAACAACAACAGATTTAGTAGGTCCCTTTGTGAAATCTAGTGGATGGCAAGGTCCTAGATGGCTAGATGGCAAGGTTTTTTTGAGGTTGTCAAAACAGTTGAAGGGGGAACTATAAAATTCACCAACCACATAAAAAAAAAAGTTTCCAGTTATTCCACATGAATCTGTTTAAGCCCTGGAGGAAGAGGCAACCAGTGACTTCTTTAACAAGCGTGAGACTTCAGCCCAAGATTGGTGTTCTGGGTGGAAGCTGCCTTGTCAAAACATTGTGTAGCCCCTTGTCCTAAACTGGGACTACAGTAGTTTGTCAATTTCGTTTTTGGCTGGGCCGTAGTTAGCTCAAACTGATTGTATAGTTTTTCACCTGGTTTTCCCCTAAGCTTAAGTTGGCTTGTGATTTCTCACAGCCACCAGCAGATGCCACTGGTATCACTGGTCATAGTATGAGAGTTCACAAACATAACTAAGTTATGAATATTTATATTTTCTTGAGCCAATCCAGTAGGAGGTTTATGCAACTGGTGCATGCTAGGGAAGTATATGAATTGTGGGACTGTCCATGTACTCGCTCTCTTCCTCCAGGCTGAGGCCCAGGAAAGGGCTGATGGATGAAGCTCTGCTGTTAGGCCCAATAGCCTTTTTTTGGGCCTAACATGTACTGAAGTGGTTCTGAAGTTGTACTATCTGGTGTGGAGGAAGTTGTGCCAAGGAGGAGGCCCCTTGCTGGAGAGAGCCAGGAAAAAGGCCGGTCTCTCAAAATGGCCTGATGACTCTCTTGGAGGACACACTGAAATTTGGGAACATGTTTACAGTGTTGCCGAGTCGGCTTAAAGGTTCTTACACTGTGAAGCTGGATATTGATCCGGAGTGTCTGTAAGTGATTTGCTAGCATATCTGGGACCCCAAACCCACACCTCCTAAACTGTTCTGCAAGAAAGCTTTAAAAAGGCAAAAGTGATTGGCACCCAATATCCTTTCTCGGTCCCCTCATTTTACCCATGGACTCAGCCCTGCAGTGAAATGCTAGCCCGCCCTCTTCCTCTAAAGGACCTATCCTGCCTTTGGGGTTTCAAAGGCATGCTGCACATACATACATCAGGCACAAGCACCATCACTTTTGGTGCTGAAGGGATCCTTAATGATGTCTATGACATGATTTACGAATTTCCCCACATGTTGCTAAAGATATCCAGTGACTTTTGTGTTCAGGACCTTGTTCAGTTCCCATAGGAAGCACTGTTTATGAAGATAAACCTACGATAAAGCCAATGTGTTATGGTGAACATTTTGGTGTCCTGGGTTCCAGTGAAACCCCCGAATATCCCAATATTCTCAGAATCACTAATCAAATCTAGTCAGAGCCTGAAAAAGAAAACACATCCAGCTTCTACATCTAAGGACTGGTAAGCTTCAATTTCTCACATTTTTGTTTTTGGGTTTAGATATGCTTTAACCGGTTCCTGACCGGCTCGCGTACATTTACTGCTGCAGAGTAGCAGCATCCCGCGCTCTACAGGAGTGTGCCCGCGGCTCGAGCGGACCTGATGTCTGCCGCCGAGCCACGATTGCTTACCACAGAAGAGAAATGGGGAACCGCCGATGTAAACACGGCGGTTCCCCGCGCTGTCAGGTGGCTTCTAAGAGATCTACTGATTCCTGTCACCGGGATCAGTTAGATCTCTTATTCCCCTGGCAGCCCAGCCCCCTCACAGTTAGAACACGCCTAGGGAACACAGTTAACCCCTAGAGCTCCCCCTGCAGGTTAACCCTTCCCTGCCAATGACATTTACACAGTAATCAGTGTATATTTAAATTTCTGATCGCTGTATAATTGCCGAGGGGATGTCCATGGACGACCTCCCCTTTGCACCCTGCCCCCGCGTGCACTCACAGCTGGCGGTGATGCATGCACTCACAGCCAGCGGTGGCGTGCTCTAGCGGCCGCCGCATGCTGCGTGGGGGGTTGGGCGGACTCGGAGACCCGTGATCCCTTGTTAGAGCAGCAGAATGGGGTACCGCCAATGTAAATACGGCGGTTTTCCGTTCTGTGAGGGGGGAAGTGACAGATCTACTGATCCCTGTCATCAGGATCAGTTAGATATGTTATGTTATGTCCCGGCCAGCCCCACCCCCACACAGTTAGAACACATGCAGGGAACACAGTTAACCCCTTCGCTGCCCCCTTAGCGTTAACCCTTTCCCTGCCAGTGACATTTATACAGTAATTAGTGGATATTTAAATTTCTGATCGCTGTATAAATGTCATTGGTCCCAAAAAAGTGTCAAAAATGTCCAACATGTTTCCCCCAATATCAAAGTCCCCATAAAAATCGCAGATCGCCGCCATTACCAGTAAAAAAAAAAATTGTAAAAATGCCAGAAATTAATTCTCATAGTTTGTAAATGCGGCAACTTTTGCGCAAACCAATCAATAAGTGCTGATTTCGAAATATGAGGAAGAATATAAATCGGCCAAAACTGATGTATAAATTTATTTTTTTTATATTTTTTTGGGATTTGTATTTTAGCAAAAAGTAAGAAATATTGTTTTTTTTTTTTGCTAAATTGTCGCTCTTTTTTTGTTAATAGCGGTGATCAGAAATGATGCAGAGGCAATCAAATACCATCAAAAGAAAGCTCTATTTGTGAAAAAAAAGAAAGCAAATTTTGTTTGGGTACAACGTTGCACAACCGCGCAATTATCAGTTAAAGCGACGCAGTGCTGAATCACAAAAAGTGCTCTGGTCCTAACATGGGAAATCCTTCCAGGGCCGAAATGGTTAAAGGAGATGTACAACCAATGCTTGTTTGGCTGTACTTCTCCCATGGATCACAGGAGTGCAGTTCGCTCTGCACTCCTGTGACATGTTTTCAGCAGACAGCAGGCTAAAGCCCACTGTTGGCTGATGTTACAGAGCTGGTCAAGGGTCAGGAAAGATCATGACCATATGGTGGGGATCCATGACAGCAGATGTTACCTCTCTCTATACTGTCATACCCCACAATATGGGTCTTTTTGCAGTTAGACACTATCTAGAACGATATTCTGGCCTTCATGGTGACCAGATAGAGTTTATTATGGAGCTCCTCAAATTTGCTGCTACCCATAATTATTTCTGGTTCAACCAGAAATATTATAACCAGATTAGAGGTGTAGCCATGGGGGCTAAGTACGCCCCTAGTTTGGCCAATTTATTTATGGCCCTGTGGGAGGAGGATTGGTCTTACGGGCACGTTATATAGACGACATCCTCCTCCTATGGGATGGTGACATCCAGTCCCTACAGGATTTCCTTGAAAACCTTAATGTTAATGATAGGGGCATCAAGTTGAATTATGAGATTAGCTCTCGGGAAGTACATTTTTTGGATCTAAAGATCGAAAATAAGGAAGGTTCTTTAATTACCTCAACATTTTTTAAGGTTTCTGATAGAAACTCTTTTATCCCCCTGACAAGTTGCCATTATTCACCTTGGCTTGGGGGATACCCAAAAGTCAGTATATGAGATTACGGCGTAATTGTACACGCATGGGGGATTACCAAGTACAAGCAGGTATCCTCACACAAAGATTTCTCTAGAAAGGGTATGCAGAGGAGAATCTACGTGCCTCTCTATTAGAAGTCACCAATATGAATAGAGAGGAACTGTTAAGAGATAAGTCTGCAGAAAGGGCAGGTGCAAAGGAGATACGATTTGAATTGCCTTTCATTACCACCTACTCCAGCCAAGCCAGAAAAGTTTGACAAATAGTGCCTAAACATTGGCACATCTTGACAAATGATCGAGTATTAAAAGATAGTCTTTCTGAGAAACCTGCAGTGGTCTTCCGAGGGGCACCCTCTCTGAGGAATACAGTAGCCCCCAATGTCATCAACCCTCCTGTGACAAAACCTATGTTTTTCCAGCATTTGACTGGGTTCTATAAATGTGGCAGAGTCTGTTCGATCAACAGTGTTTCATAACGTAGAACCATTAATTTTAGTTCCACCAGTAGGTCTACGCAGTTTTCAATCAAACCATTCATTACCTGCAATACCAAGGGGGTGGTTTACCTGCTACAGTGCCCCTGTGGGCTACTATGTATAGGCAGGACTAATCGCCCCCTTGCGGTTCGTCTTAATGAACATATTACAAACATTATAGCAGGATTTAAAAATCATTGTGTCTCAGCATTATAAATTATTCCATAACAGGGACCCTTCAAAACCGTATTTCTGGGGATTGATAAGTATGAGGCCCATTGGAGGGGGAGCTCCCTAATTAGGAGCATTTCCAGGATTGAGATGTCCTGGGTTTATAGGATTAAAACCTACACCCCCTTTGGGCTTAATGTTGACATTGACGTGAATGCGTCTATTGATAACTCATAATTGTCTCTGTTCAACACTTAGCCTGTTTGTCTCATATGCTGTTCCCTTTAAACATTCAGCCCATTTAGATTTGGTCCATATTCTCACTATATGATGATATGGTTATATATTTGGCTATAATTAGTCTTTGTAGGCACATTTTCTATTTCGGTTGATAACTACGATTTAATATTGGTTTAGAGACTTTCAATCTCAACATTTTTTGTGCTGATGGTATCTATATGGTTATGTTATTTGTGCACAATATGTCTCCAAATGTATTAGAAACACTAATACAGTATGTTATTACATCTGTACATAATGCAGTTCCAGATTCCATAATATATTTGCACAATGTCATCTGGAGTTTAAATATATAAATGTATATGTTCCTATCTAATGGATAAATAATCATCTTGAGATTTATAATTCCCATACCCCATGTCATAGGATGCCCCCTGTGGACGTTAAGTCCACTTGGTGTCAGTTTATACCCGAGGTGATACCCCGTAAGAGGGTATGGTCACATATATCGTATAGTTATATCTGCAAATATGGAAAAGATTTGTTTTCCTTGGTTGACCTTTTAAAAAAAATGTTTTCTGTGGATATATTCTTTGTTGGGTTGATGGAATACATGATGTGTGATATCTGTGCACATCTCAATTCTCAATTTATTTTTATACCATAATATAACATCTGTGTTCATTATGATTTTGTTTAAAACATCAATATGAGATGGAATTGAGGTACTTTTTGTCTGGCTTCAACCAAGAGTGGGGTGATATGGTATTGTTTATGCCTCTTTTTGTGAACCCTATTCGGGGTGAGGGTACATAGTGTTAGTAGGTCTTTATTACTGTGATTAATATTATATCATCCCTTGAATGAGATATAGGGAGATTGGCCCTTTTTATTACAAATCGATTGTTTTAGTTTTATTTGTAATATTTTGGATTAAAGTTTGTTTTTTACTTATATTTATTATTTATAATGTTAAAATGTATAGGATCTTGGTTTGCAATCTAATCAAGATTAGGAAAAGATTTGTATTTCTAAGGCAATAGCTAATGACGAACCGAAAAACAAAAAGAAAGGGAGGCAGTCTGTCCCCATCCCTAACATTAGACTATATAAACCAAAAAGAAAAAATCCCCTTGGGACTCTAATTGGGAAGACCAACTCCTCAAGAAAAAGAATACATGTATATACAAATATATAACAAAATCTTTATTACATACATACAATTGAGTAAAAAACACATGACATGCAGCAAGACAGGAGATACTGATGCATATACACATAAAACACACTGACAGATAAAAACAAGACCACTACTCTGCCAGATGGAAGGCAAAGAAGGACCCAACGCGTTACGATGTTAATGGTGAAAATCTTCCTCAGGGGTAAGTGGTCATTAAACTAAAAACAATATATCTAAATAACAAAGAAAAAAGAAGAAAAAAACAATCCATTATCTGAACAAACTTAGTGTATGCAAAAAATCACATTCTCTAGTTCCAGATGTACATGATATTTCATAATACTGACCCAGTCAGGACGAATACTCTGGAACCTTCTCAATAGAAAGAATAGTGAAAGATTGGCTCTACAACTCAAAGTTGAGCCATAGGGATGTACCACGGGTCTGCAAAAAATGTAATTAGATGCATTCAGTGATGGGAGGGAGGGGGAGAAAAAAAAAATTAGGAGATTTGATAAAGTTCCTTTTAAATGCGTTCGCACATCAGTTCTGGGTTCCCTGGGCTGAGATGGCGAATGGAGCTTCTTGCCCTCGCCTCGGGTTCTGGGTTCCCTGGGCTAAGATGGCGAACAGAGCTTCTTGCCCTCACCTCAGATAGAGTGAGGGGCGGACTATTTAAAGGTGACGATCAGCGGCGTGCCCTATCCCCAGGACGACGTATGTTAATGACAAAACGTACGTCGGGAGGGCACGCTGACGTCACCGCTTTGTTTACTGCCGGCTTTTATCATACACGTGTTCTATCTGCTCGTGAGTAGTTTTAAATGTTTTAATAATAAATGACCCAATGATGTAGAGCAATGTGGCCTCTCCTTTGTTTTTAACATGCCGGGCTGATACTTGCTGGATGTGGCATGATTGGAGGAGACACTCATTTGACTCCAGATTGAGTTATACAGTGGATGGTGTCACTGACAGTTTGCTGAGGAGGAGTTATCTGGTACTAAGAGGATATCCTGATACTATATGCTATTTGACTCATCAGAGTGAATATAAATTACTACATGCTTTTGATCTTACAGTCTGGTAAGCCTTTATCATACTGGTGGTGGATCACAGATTGCAGTGTTGCGGCACTTCGGGTGAACATTTATCTACAGAAGTTGTTAGGTAGTGTCACACCTTCTTTTTTATATCTGATTGCTCAACACTTACTCTCTGCTTTTTGAGGATATAGTCTGGACTGTTTCACTTCATGAATAGAGTTGAGCGAACTTCTGGAAGTTCGGGTTCTGCTGGTTCGGCCGAACTTCGGGACAAAGTCCGGGTTCGGGTCCGGACAGAACCCGAACTTTGTCCCGGACCCCGAACCCCATTGAAATCAATGGGGACCCGAACTTTTAGGCACAAAAATGGCTGTAAAAAAGTCCTGGAAAGTCCTAGAGGTCTGCAAAAGGAAGGGAAATTGGGCTAAGGGTGGGACAAGTGCCCTACAAAGAAATGGGGACAGGGAAATAACTAAAAGCATTTAAAAAAAAAAATCAAAAATGGAGGTGGATGTGGACCATTTTCAAACTGTGTCTGAAAAGAATTAATTAAAGGTAGAAGCCATATCACTGTTCTAAAATCATCTTCAAACTGTGTGAAAAAAGTATAAATAAGCCGGGAGAAGCCATATCACTGTTCTACAATCATCTGGAAACTGTGTGTTAAACTTTAACTAAAACCGGGATGATTTTAGAACAGGGATATGGCTTCTCCCGGTTTTAGTTCAAGTTTAATACACAGTTTACAGATGATTGTAGAACAGTGATATGGGTTCTCCCGGTTTTAGTTAAAGTTTAACACAGTTTCCAGATGATTGTAGAACAGTAGTATGGGTTCTCCCGGTTTTAGTTAAAGTTTAACACACAGTTTCCAGATGTTTGCAGAACAGTGATATGGGTTCTCCCGGCTTATTTATACTTTTTTCACACAGTTTGAAGATGATTTTAGAACACTAATATGGCTTCCCTGTGGCTGATATAGGGGTTTTCACACACACATTGATGATGATTTTAGAACACTAATCTTTCCCTTAAAGCAACAGCTGGAACCTTTCCCTGTACAACTTGGAGATGATTTTAGAAGAATAATCTTTCCCTTAAAGCAACAGATTCTACCTAGTCCAGTCAGATCGTTCTGTGCAGCAGGATGAGATGCGAAATCTGTCTCTCAAAGCACCAGCACTAGTATCTCTCCCTCCCTCAAAGCAGCAGTACTAGTATCTCTCCCTAGTCCTCAGTAATGCACAATGAGATGTTCTGCAATCTGTCCCTAACAGAGCCAGCAGCATCCTCTCCCTAAACTATCCTGAGAGCATGTGACATGCAGCACGGTGACTCCAGCCCCATATAGAGGCTGTGTCACATGATGCACTGGCCAATCACAGCCATGCCATTAGTAGGCATGGCTGTGATGGCTTCTAGGGAAAACCAGTGAAACACTTGTTGATTGGCTGCTCTTGGCAGCTTCTCAACACGTGGAGTAAAATACCAGAACCCCGGACCCGAACCCGGACTTTTTTTGAAAAGTCCGGGTTCAGGTCCGGGTCCCGGACACCCAAAAGTTTGGTACGGACCCCAACTTTACAGTCCGGGTTCGCTCAACACTATTCATGAACTTCATATACATAGCGCAGCCCTTGGTTTATTGGGATCCACCCACATGCCTGGACCGGCACCTGGCTCAGCCTCTCAGCGAGCTACTGAGATCTTGAGCCGGATGCTCCCGCCCCTTCCACAACCCAGCAGTCCAGTGAGCGTGGGGGGGGGAGGTCAGAGCAGACACCCGTGACTGACAGTCACCAGCTCTTTGCTCAGAGAGCCCTGAGAACAGAGCATTTGGCGGTGTTTGATTGCTTGGTTCTCAGTGTTAGAGCCTGCGGTGGACCGATGCTGCATCCACCTAGGTAACTATGATTCCACAATTTAAAAAAAAGCCATACTTCTCTTTCAATATGCAGTAGCCACTGGGGCAAGTGCATGTAGGCAGGAAGTGGCTGAAAGAGGCTGGATAATTTTAGTAGCACTGAGAAGCAGCAAAGATTGAAAAAGGGGAAAACAAATATTTTATTGTGACACAATCACAATGTTTTCCAATTAGGATTTAAAGTAGAACTACAGGCAAAAATGTGTTCTTTCATTCTGGATATAATAAGGGAGGGTTATAACCCCCGCCAGATTTTTTTTTGTTTGTTTTGCTACCTGTGTCCCATTGGGGGTATTTACCCTCACTTCCTGTCTCATAGCTGAATCAGGAAGTGAAAAGAAATCCCTTCAAATTAAGGGGATCGTTCGCCACCCCCAAGGTTCCCATTGGAAGATTTTCCTCTATTACTCTTCTGGTGTCAACCTGAAATGTAAGATGTTATTTCACTTTCACTCCCCCTAATGGAGGCACAGACAGCGATATAAACCTGACATGTATTATAATCTCTCTCCTCTATCCAAAACAAAAAAAAAACGCTTGCAGATCGTATAATGTATATATATGGCAGCAAGGTGGATCTGCTGCACAGAATCACATACCGAGTACATGATCCTGTACTTCTGGGTCTGGGGCGGTGGTCCTCTCCCACTGTGATAGGACACAGCAGGAGCTGAACAGCTGGTACGGCACCCTCATATGCTTCAGTACACAGGCAGAATGGCAGTCTGCCTATGTAAACAAAGCAGATCGCTGTTCTGTCGGTGAAGAAGGCAAGGATCCTGTGCCTCTGATAACCAGGAGCAAGGATCCATGCCTTCTCCTAGTACAAGCACCCCCCACCCCCCACAGTACTAAAGCACTGGTCAGGCACACATTTAACCCTTTGATCGCCCCTGATGTTAACCCCTTCCCAGCCAGTGTCATTAGTACAGTGACAGTGCCTATTTTTTTAGCACTGATCACTGTATTAGTGTCACTGGTTCTCAAAAAGTGTCAAAAGTGTCAGTCCTTTTTTTCCCACAAATAGAGCTTTCTTTTGGTGGTATTTGATCGCCTCTGCGTCATTTCTGATCGCCGCTATAAACAAAAGAAGAGCGACCATTTTGCAAAAAAACCCCAAATTTCTTACTTTTTGCTAAAATTCAAATCCAAAAAAAAAATATAAAAAAACATTTTTTTCACCGTTTTTGGCCGATTTATATAATTCCTCATATTTGCGATAAAAAAAATTGCAATCGGCGTTTATTGATTGGTTTGCGCAAAAGTGGCCGCGTTTACAGATGGTGAGAATTCATTTCTGGGGTTTTTATTTTTTTAAAATTTTTTACTAGTAATGGCGGCGATCTGAGATTTTTAGCGGTACTGCGATATTGGGGGGGACATGTCGGAACATTTTGACACTTTTTTGGGACCAATGACATTTATTCAGCGATCAGAAATTTAAATGTCCACTGATTACTGTATAAATGTAATTGGCAGTGAAGGGGTTAACCTGCAGGGGGAGAGCTAGGGGTTAACTGTGTTCCCTGGGTGTGTTCTTACTGTGGGGGGGTTGGGCTAACATGGGCATGAGAGATCTAACTGATCCCAGTGACAGGAATCAGTAGATCTCTCATGCCCCACTGACAGAGCGGGGAACCGCCGTGTTTACATCGGCGGTTCCCCGTTCTTTCCCTGTAGCCGCTCATCGCGGCTCGCCGGCGGACATCGGGTCCGCCCGAGCGGCTGACACACTCCCCAGGAGTGCGGCGGGTGCGCGTGCACGCCGCCGGCGTGCGCGTGCGCGCCCCCTGGTGGCCAAATGCGGATCGCCGCTTATTTACGGCGATTCGCGCAGGGCTCCCCGACTGCCGTCGTGAAAAGACGGCGCGCGGTGGGGAACCTGTTAAAGTAACGCAGTGCTGTATTGCAAAAAATGGCCTGGTCATGAAAGGGGGTACATTTTCCAGAGGTCAGGTGGTTAAATCTACTTTACCTTTCTGATTTTGCTGCAGTGTTTCCTGGAGAGACCTACAGCTTACCGAATGCTGACACTTGTTTCCTGAAATTGCTCTTGAGCCCCCCGTTCACATCGGGGCAATTTGACAAATCAGAACCTGTTGCCGGCAATGGCACCGTCCAAATTGGTGCAACTTTGCGGTGCCACACCGACTCCCAAAAGTATTTCCTGCATTACTTTTGGTGACTTTGGGGCTGATTTTAATAGCATGAACCCGCCCAGGTTCACACTGATGGCGGGAACAAAAAGGTACGAGCTCAGCTGAACTCGCACCATTTCATTCCTGCATGTCAGTCCCGACTTCTAGGGCGATTTCAGAGACATCTGTGCGAGTTTCTGAACAGATGTCTATTGAAATCGCACCCCAAAGTCGCCAAAAGTAGTACAGAAACTACTTTTGGGAATTGGCGTGGCGCCGCAAATGCACCGTTGCACCGATTTGGATGGTGCAATAGCCACCAATTTGGCATGCGATTTGACATGTCAAATCGCATGCCAAATTGCTGTAATTGAACCAGGGCTTCGCCTCGATTGTATGCATGCTGCTTTTGAGTGTTTCTGCAGTGCTTTTTGCTGTGCTTTCTGCGCTTTTTACCGCGTTTTTACTGCGATTTGCATTTTTTGGGGGGAGAAATTTTGTTGCTAGGCAAAATTAAAAACACAAATCCCTGCAAAATCGTGCCAAAATTGTGGTAAACACGCATCAAAAATATAGCACTTGCATTTTTCTTGCATGCCCATTGAAGTCTATTACATGAAATAGCTGATTTTACAGGAAAAAAGTCCCCGACCTTTTCCAAAAACGCAGAGGCACGAAAATGCATTGATGTGAACATGTTCCATAGGGACCCATGTTAAAAAAATTCACTGCATTTCTGAAAAATGCATCAAGAAAACTCATTCGTGTGAATGGAGCCTAAAGGACCGTACACACAAGGCAAATTTTGGTTGGGAATTTTCGTTCGACAGCCTGTTGTCTGAAATTCTTACCGTTAGTACACTCCTTTCGACATCCAATTTACATTTTTTGTCAGACAAAAGCTGGATGTGCAGACTAGTACATTTTTGTGGTACGACAACGCAACGTCCAATTTTCAGATGCTGTGTACAGAAATCCGACACACAAAAGTCCAAAGTACAAACGTATCTTCGGAATCAAGGAGTGACCTGGAAGCGTTCGGACGCGTAAACTGGCGATCTTAATTCACAATTAACATTTGTGATGCGGCAATTGAAATCACGAAAGGCAGCGCATTATCATCTTTTTAATGTCTTTTTAATAGTGAAATTAGCGGAAGCGACCCAAAGGGTGAAGCACCAAAAATGAACTTTCTCTATATACGCTTGTAGTACGTCACTACGTTCGCCTTTGTGGGAAGAAAAATTTCCGATAGTCAATATGCTCTACAAAATCATGGACACGCGCTTCTGACAAAAATCAGACGCTCGGTCGTCTTAAAATCGGATCGTGTTTACGAGGCTTTAAGCCTCATACACATGCGCCGATTGTCATACGCCCGCACGTCCAACTTTTGTCCAAATTGTCTGCCGGCTGTTTTGTCTAGCGT
>BLSH010068877.1:252768-277771 GCA_018402905.1 Glandirana rugosa | reverse complement strand
AAGAGACAGAGAGAGAAAAAAGTCCTAGGTCATTTCGTCGAAGCTTTTCCTGGGTCCGCTGTAGTCCAGTGCATGGGTCATGCTCTCCTGCTGGAAGGAGAGGAGGAGTGCTCCACCCCACTCAAGACGACGTTACGTCGTAATTAGATGATGTTTAGTTGTACCGTGTTAAGGGACTGGGTTGTCCATATAACTTTAATCGAAGGGTATTGCACGTTCCCGAGTTAAGGGGGAACTTTGTAGTCTTTATAAAAGTCGATCGGGTAAGCGTCGTGGATCTACAAGAAAATAACGTTCTTTATTTCAGGTTATAGCTACTAGGGAAGTGGGTTTCTTGCAATAAAAGAACATCTAGGTGCTGCGAATGGGCTAGCTGAAAATATTTCTGACGTTTCAAGGGGGAATTGAGCCATTGCACGTTATGTGAAGCTAATTTCAATATACCTGTTGGGTCAGGGAATTGTGCCATGTTGATTTGTAGTAGATTAATGCTGCATTGCAGCAGAACTCACCCCACCTCGTGAGGAGGAGAGGAAGGTCGTCCTCTCGTACTGGGTACGTGACCTGATGTCGCCTGGGTCCTTTTCGAAGCTGCTTTACTGGATCCTGAAAAAAGAGAGAGACAGAGAAAGAAGGAGGGGGAAAAGAAAGATAGAGAAAGTCGAGTTTCAGAGAAAACGGACGAGGGGGGCACTGGTTAAGCCCCACCGCCCCTCTCAGTGTCCAGGGGAAGGGGGCAACACTATACGACCCCCATCCCCGGGAACATCTGGAACACATCTGCCCCATAGGCAGAACCACTTCTGCCCTCGGGAAATCCATAAAGGGGAGTCCGAGTGCAGAGGGAGGTGCATGCTTACCGCTCCGCTCAGCCAAATGTCCTAAATGAAATGACAAGACACACTATATATGATAAACAAAAGTTAAATCCTGCCAAGGCTAGAGTTGGTCCCCGCCCCCCCAAGGAGGAGCTGGGACCCGGGGCCAGGGGAGCAAGGATGGGCCCAAGAGGCCCCCTAGGGGGGCCCCCCATCGCTCCCCGATACCCTGAGCCCCCCCCCCAGAACCAGGCGAGGAACAAGGAGCCACCCACCATCTTCAGAACTTAATGACCTGAAATCTGAGGAACCTTGGTCCTCAGGGTATTAGAAAGCTCATGAGTGACTTTTAACAAACAAACAACAAAACCCCAATTCCACCCCCAATCCCAATGGGTACACGGCCACCACCAGAGCCGACCACCCCACCCCACCCCCCCTCAATGATGGGGGAGCATAAGTGGGGAAGGACGGGGCCAGGTGCGACCGCTCACCCATTAAATCCCCTCAGACCCAGCCGTGACCCCCAAGTTGAGCCACCGCCAGGTCTGGTCATGGGGTTCTATGGTCCCATACTCTCAGAACATAACCAAACTAGTAGTGATATTATTACAAAAGGATAACGTAAAGCAATGAAATTCAGTATATAACAAACCAAAGTCTGGGATCCCTCATGGGGAAGGGTTTCTCAAAACCTGAAACCAAGCAGGAGAAACCACTGAGGGAACAAGAGAACAAGAAAAATTGGAACCTTGTCAACCGACTTCCACAATCAAGTGGGGTGCGAATCCTTAGGTCTTTTAGATTGGGACTTCTTCCACACTGGAGGAATAGGGCTTTGAGGGGATGGTCGCTTGGAGGGGTTCGCTCCTTTGGGATGAAGAGCGGAGGATGATTCCAAGGAGATCAAGTTCAGCTTCACCAAGAGATGTTCTCCCTCTTGGAAGGTGCCAAATCCATATCTCTTGCCCTTGAATGAGAAAGAGAGGCGGAAGGGGAATGACCACCAGTATTTTACAGATTTTTGGGTTAGAACATCGAGAAGAGGTCTCAAAGCCCTTCGCTTTTGGATGGTGGTAGGTGAAATATCTGAGAACACCTGAATTGGGTGCCCTTTAAGGAGAGTTGGGGGGAATTCCTGGAAATCTTCATAATTTCTTCCTTTACTGAGTAGAAATGCGGTTTCACCACAATATCTCTGGAGAGTCCGTCTGAGCGGGGGGCCTGGAGGGCCCTATGAGCCCTATCAAGCTCCAGTTTATGCTCTGGAATATTGGGTATCATCTTGATAAAGGCCTGGACTGTTCCGGGGACATCGGTGATATTTTCTGGAAGTCCTCTGATCCTAAAGTTATATCTCCGAGAACGATTTTCTAAGTCCTCAATTTTGGATAGGGCTGTATCCAACTGGTCCTGAAGGTCTTGAATACGTGCAGTGTTTTGGTTTGTCCTAGCTATAGACTGATCGGTCTTTTGCTCAATGACATAATTCTTGACCCCAGGCTTTGGAGATCTGCTTGGATGGTGGAAGTGATTTGAGAGGCAGTTTGAGCTAAGCCTTTAGAGAGCATTTTGGAAAAGGTTTCCATCAAGAATTTGAACTCAGAGTTAAGGGAAGTAGTGGGAGACCCCTGGACTCCCATTATGTCCGGAGTAGGAATCTGGTCCCCTGGGGAGACAGAGAACATTTTGTCTAGAGTCCTTTCCAGAAAGGAAATAGTAGAAGCTGGGGAATGCACTTGGGGATTGTCGGGTTCCTTCGAGTTGGGCCCCAGACCTGGTAAAACTTGTGATCCTCCCTCTGTCCCGGCCTCCATCTCCTCCAGAGCGTCCTTGTTAGGTGGAGAGGGAACGTTTGGTAGTGAGGAGGGCCCAGAGGTCTGGTCTGTAAAGATTGGATGTTTGGAGATATCTCTCCTTACTGCTGCCGCATACATGGTGTGTGGCTCAGAGAGCTCTTACATTAAAGATAGGGTTGAGAGGTTCAGGGACAGACAATATAGTGTCAACTGAGTCCTTGGTCTTCTGCTCTGTTGTGATGGGATTAGGGGGAGAGGAGAGGCTGGTCACTGCATGAGGGACGCTGGCTGCCTCATTCAAGTAGCGTGGCGCATGGCATGGTACTAATAGAGGCCCCGGCCTCAGCCCTCCACAGACTCCGAGCAGGCCCCCAGGGCCGGGAAAGCGGTCTTGGCAGCATTCAGGGGGTGTCTGGCCTTGAGAGGCCACCAAAGAGCCCTTCACGCTGGACTGGAGGGGTCCGGATCGGCGCTACGGAGGAGTAATGGGCACTCCCCACGTGGAGATCGGGTGCTTTCCGATGGAGCAGCTCCGGTTGTTGCAGGCTTACCCCCGTCCCAGAGGCTCGTTCTGTGTCGGGCTGGCGGGCCTCCTATCACCTGCTGGCGGGCTGGGTGAGTGGAGCGGGACGGAGCCCGAGACTAGACGTCCATCCTGGTCAGTCGGCGCATGCGCACTCCCTTGATTAATTTTTTAAGGTGTTTAACTAAAAGCTTGCACAAGTATGTGTTTAGAATTTTGTCAGGGCAAAATAATAATAATAATAATAATAAAAATGCAAGACATGTCTGGACAGATCCTAAAAGTACAAAAAATACCTTTAGGCCTTGTCAGAATTTATTCCTGTTGTCTGGCAACAGAATAATTTTGCTGCCCTAAAATTCATAATCATTGTTGTCAGCCTTGCCTAGTTCTTTTTTTTTTTTTTTTGCTAAACTAAAAATACCTTCCCATCTCATTTTCACAGTGAGGAAGGTGTTCTATGACCCAATAGAAGACTGCAGAGTATACAAGACCCTGTTTACTTATATGGCAGTTAGGTTAGTTTTATTTAAAGGGATATGCAGCAGCTTAACACCTAATTTAAAGTATCACAATCTTTTTTCTGGCATAGCCAAATGCTACGAGAGATGCGTAGATGTCATCAAACACAAGTTTACAGTCATGAGCAGAATATTTAATTTAGTGAACACGTAAATTGTGTCTATGGACTAGCCAGTTTCCTACTTCTAGAGCACAGAATAAGTCTCTCTCCACTAGGAAGTGCAGGATTTTTAGCCATCTTTTGACCATTGGGTGGATGGATCAGTAGGTGATTGAATATATTCATTATACCATGCATTTTATATATGCATTATATTATTATTAACTAAGAATAATTCAGAATGGCATCAAGTCAATAATTGCTGACTAAATGGTATACTGGAAGCAAAAGAAATTAGTTAAATAATGTCCTTAAAGGGTTAACACACTCATTGCTGCTCCTCAGAGACTAAAGCAGTGGTTCTCAACTCCTGTCCTCGGAACCTATTAACAGGGCAGGTTTTCAGCATAACTGAAATACATCACAGGTGATATCATTTGCTGCTCAATGATTGCAGTATTCTAGTCTGCATCTCCCCAAGGTTATACTTAAATCTGGCCTGTTGGTGGGTCCTGAGGACAGGAGTTGAGAACCACTGGACTAAAGGAATCTCTTTGACTATATGAATGAACACTAGAGGGTGCTAATCTGAATGTAGTAATGCACACAACCTTCAATAGGTAAAGACAAAGTGGCGATAAATTGATAGCGCATATCACAAAAAGGGCATCCATTATTGGCAACTCTGCATGCAGGGAGGGTGGATATAGTCCAGGAGTTGTAAGGGCACCACTGTTGTCCGGATTGGCTGAGGGACATCAAGCAACCAGGAAAAAGGAAGTGGATCGGGCTTTGGAACGCAGAGCAGAGCCAACTGGAAGTGACATTAGAGCCGTAAACCAGAAAAGGCATAGTTATGCATTTCAGAGCTGCCCAGCCCCTTTGTCAAACTTATTGACAAAGGAGATGGATGGCTCTGAAAAGTGTAGCCACGCCCCATCCAGTTTCCAGCTCTAACATCACTTCTGGTCAGCTCTGTTCTGCGTTTCACAGCCCCATGCACTTCCTGGTTGTTTGATGTCCTCTGACCAATCCAGTCAGCGGTGGTGCCCTTTCAACTCCTGGATCATAACCACCATCCCTGTGCGCAGGGATCCCAAGCTGTGATATGAACTTCCAATTTATCGCCATATGTGAATTGTCAATTTTTTTTTATCCATTCAAGGTTTTGTGCATTACTACAGATGAGTGACCCCTTGGTGTTCATTCATACCATTATTAACTATTTACTCTTATTTCAACTTTACTAAGTCCAGATGTGGACATCTGCTTCTGATTGGTTGTGTATCCATACTTGCTCAGAGTATGGTTGGAAAGGGTTGAGAGGGTTTTTAGCTAGGGATATGGCACAAGACTGATACGTTTACCTTATGTTGGTGATCCCTTGTGGATAACCCAGCCTCCAAAGTAAACCAAAGGTTTGGGTTTGTGGGAACATTGGCAGAGTAAATAGATGCAGATTCGTTTATCACTAACCAGTTTCATATCAAATCAGAATAATTCCATTTCAATGGAACAAAAGCATGGGACTAAATATGGAATGGGCATTTGTTCTGTTGCTTCTTTAGAGTTATATAATACATTTTCAAGCAGGTAGTAGTACACATGTCTAGTAAAAGTAACAAATATATAATGTAAATCAGATATGTATTATGGATATTGAAGAACAATTGGGTGCACACTACTCCAATAAAATCTAAAATATTTATTCTATTTAACTCCAAAGGAAGTCTATAGGAAGACTATTGGCCACAAAAAGTATTAAAAAGTCAATTGCATTTACTTATAAAATGTAAAAGTAGTGAGTGATGAACAGGGGGTAGAAAACCAATTAATGTATATTTTACCCAAATGCACTGTATGATTCTATTTTAAATATGCTGTGTGAAGAACAAACAGACATCTAATTAAGAATAAGAAAAAGGTGCCAAATTAAATAGCAGTGTCATCTGTCTGAATATGCAGCATGGCAGGAGTCTGTATTACAAGAGATGCTCAACAGAATTTCATATCTTTTAAAAGGTGAAGCAATTCACATACATGTATTTAACTGTGCACTTGGCTTTAATGAACAACACGATCTGCGGGTTTATTCATAAGATCCCTCACATCATTTTTCTAGTATTTAGCTATATCATGATTGACAATGGAGACCATAAAGTAAGATTTCTAAAACAAATTCCTATCTAGCATATTTATGCTTTGTTATTCTTTGGACTACATAGAGTAGGGTTGATCTTAGCCTCGCATTGTGCCCTTTCCTAAAATGTGTTTTGTTAAATGCTGCTCTGAGCTAAATAGTCCCCTTCTTAGGTTGCAGAACTGGTTCAATGAGATATTATTTTTACATCTAGGAAAATAATTACTGTCAGCATGGGGACACACGTTACCAGCTGTGGGTTTAAATGGTCACTGTACATAAAATAACCCTCAATGTCATGAAATACTTTTTATGCCAAAATAATAGATACAGAGTATCAACCAAATGTGTGAATTGAATATCATATTAATTCCTAATAAATACACTATGAACAATTTATTGTGGGAATTCTGTTGACCCATCCTAAATGATCAGAATGCCATCAAGGTTTTCACAGAAAGGGTCAATGATTCAGATTGCAATTTCTCTCAGCTACCCATGAAATGTTTATGCAATTTACAACAAGCCTCACTCCCATATTAGCTCCCTGAAATTGTAAGTGGAATGGTATTGAAATTGAAACTAATTATCAAATAAATTACGTTTAGAATGAATGTGGAAAGTGTTGCACTGTAGTCTACTTGTTTTCCTGAATATTGAAGTGTCATAAAGTAATATTCCTCCTTTTTAGAAGTCTAATAGCCTTACATATAGAAATTTGCAAGCATTTTAAATATATCTAAACCCAAGAACCATATTTTAGTATATTGAAGCGTACCAGTTCTTAGTCTGAAAAAAATAAATGCATTTACTACACCTAAGTTTATTTTCTGCAAGTACAGGAAAATACCTTACCATCTTATCAATGTTCCAATGTCCTTGTAACTTTACGTGCACTGAACTGAAATTTCAACCAATGTAATTAGCGTCTCAGCTATTTTTTGTGAACTACAAAACTATTGATGGTGAGGAGAGGAAAAGGTATTTGTAGTTCAAATCAGGAAAGCAGTCAAGGGTGCCAACACTGTTACTCCAGAGATAGAGAACATCTGACTTGTGCACAATGGAAAATTTAGGTTCGATTTGTTCTCATTCGTGAAATACATAATTTTGTTTTGTTATATTTCTTATGTTACGTTAATTCATTTTCCGATCATTCGTTATTACAAACCGAGTCATTTTATTGTTTAATTGCTTCATTTTCAGATAATTCATTATTTATGTATGTGTATATATATTCCTGATAATGATTCGTATTTCAGAAAGTTGTTTGTTTGTTGAATCCATTAACATACACAATGACAATATCTCTTCTCCTATGCTCAAATACAATACAACACCCTTCTCACTCAGTTCTCAGGAATGTGCTTTGTCAGTAATCTAACCTCCAGCACAAAATGAATCAGCTGATTGGACTGTATGATTTACTCTGAGTTGACCTTTTGTTTCATTAGACCTTTAACGAATTAACAAATCATGCCAAATGTATTCATTATTTTCATTATAATTTCTTTCGTATTAGTTAAAATTAGTAATTTTTTATCGGACATTGGGATGCATCCCAATGTCCGAAAGATGCAAAATTTGGCCGAATTTCGATTTGTTATGAAACGAATTGCACATTTCTAGAGAATTGTGGGGTTAATTTACTAAAACTAAATGGTGTAAAATCTGGTGCAGCTCTGCATAGAAACAAATCAGCTTCCAGGTTTTTTTGTCAAAGCTTAATTGATCAAGCTGAAGTTAGAAGCTGATTGGCTACCATGCACGGTTGCACCAGATTTTGCACTCTTCAGTTTTAGTAAATCAACCCAATGTGTGTAAATGTTGTCACTCTAGAAAAGAAAGTCTGATGGTAGCAGTATCACAGGGTGAACATAAAGGAGAATCCTGAAATTGGAAAACGAATGCAGCCTCCACAAGGATCAATAAGCTGCAATATTTTACATTTTTGTTATTGAGTTTAGATATTCTTAATGCAGACACCACACCTGAAGACTGGTAAGCTGTTATTTATCCCATTTCTGGTTTTGGGTTCAGATATGCTATAAGGGTTAGTTAATAAGTCAGCCCCATGTAGGGACAAAGTTTATTTAAAGATAAAAAGACTAAATTAATTATATTGATTAAGTATATTATGAAATAGGTAGACCTATACATTTTCACAATGTGACAGAATCATTTCATCCTTAAAGAGTAACTTCACTTTTGTTAAAAAAAACACTCCCCTCTGGATGATCTATGTACATTGCAAGGATTTTAACAAACTTTGTTGCAGATTCCTACCTTCTTTCATTCTGAAGAAATAGCTGTTTATTTCTTTGTGTCCATGCATTGTGTGAATCGGTATGGGAGTGATTTTATTATCATCAATCAATTGCTGCACTTGCAGGGCTCTAAGGCTGGGTTCACACTATCCGACAAAAAAAAGGTCCGACTTTGATCCTACTTTGCTGTGCAATTTACGGTCCTACATAGGGTCAAAGTCGGACCGTTTGTCTGTGAACAGGGATCCGACTTTGATCCCGACAATGCCAGGCACTTTGTGCTCTGGGGATTTTGAAGGGGAACTCCACTCCAAATTTAAAAAAAAAACTGGCATGGGGTGCCCCTCCAGGAGCATACCAGACCCTTTGATCTGGTAGATTTTAAGGGGAACCCCATGATGAAAAAACAGCGTGGGGTCCCCCAAAAATCCATACCAGACCCTTATCCGAGCACGCAGCCCCGCAGGCCAGGAAAGGGGGTGGGGATGAGCAAGCGCCCCCCCTCCTGGACCATACCAGGCCGCGTGCCCTCAACATGGGGAGTATGGGTGCTTTGGGGCAGGGGGGCTCTGCGCCCCCCCACCCCAAAGCACCTTGTCCCCATGTTGATGAGGACAAGGGCCTCTTCCCGACAACCCTGACCGGTGGTTGTCAGGGTCTGCGGGCGGGGACTTATCGGAATCTGGAAGCCCCCTTTAATAAGGGGGCCCCCAGATGCCGGCCCCCCACCCTATGTAAATGAGTATGGGGTACATAGTACCCCTACCCATTTACCTGGAAAGAAATATGTACACAATAAAACACACAGCTTTTTAAAATATTTTATTAAATCTGCTCCGGCAAGTAAGCATCTCCTTCATGAATGCCCTCTCCGCTTTGTGCTGTGCCTTATATTGGCATGGGGCGTGGCCACCAGATGACATCACAAGTAAGCATCTCCTTCACGAATGCCCTCTCCGCTCTGTGCTGTGCCTTATATTGGCATGGGGCGTGGCCACCAGATGACATCACCTGGAGGCCCCGCCCCATATGAGGTCACATCCTGGGGGCGGAGCTGTGACCTCATATGGGGTGGGGCCTCCGGGTGATGTCATCTGGTGGCCACACCCCATGCCAATATAAGGCACAGCACAGAGCGGAGAGGGCATTCGTGAAGGAGATCGCGTTGTGTCAACATGGGAAGAAGAAGAAGGAGAAGAAGAAGAGAGGGAAGAGGACAGCGGAGAAGACGCCGCAAAAGAGCAGAAGACGCCGAGAAGAAGACCCCTCAGAAGATGAAAGACCCAGCAAAAGAGCCGAAGAAAAGAAGACACCAGAGAGGGGAGAAGACCGCCGGAGCTGATTTAATAAAATATTTTAAAAAGCTGTGTGTTTTTTTGTGTACATATTTCTTTCCAGGTAAATGGGTAGGGGTACGATGTACCCCATACTCATTTACATAGGATGGGGGGCCTTGTTATAGGGGGCTTCCAGATTCCGATAAGTCCCCGCCCGCAGACCCCGACAACCAACGGCCAGGGTTGTCGGGAAGAGGCCCTTGTCCTCATCAACATGGGGACAAGGTGCTTTGGGGTGGGGGGCGCAGAGCCCCCCTGCCCCAAAGCACCCATACTCCCCATGTTGAGGGCACGTGGCCTGGTATGGTACAGGAGGGGGGGGACGCTCGCTCGTCCCCACCCCCTTTCCTGGCCTGCCGGGTTGCGTGCTCGGATAAGGGTCTGGTATGGATTGTGGGGGGACCCCACGCCGTTTTTTCGACGTGGGGGTTCCCCTTAAAATCCATACCAGACCAAAGGGCCTGGTATGCTCCTGGAGGGAGACCCCATGCCAGTTTTTTATTTAAAAAATGGTGTGGAGTTCCCCTTCAAAATCCCCAGAGCACAAGGCACATGCCAAAGTCGGATCAGTGAAGACACTGATACGACTTTGATCCAACTTCAATGCCTTTCAATGGGCTGAAGTAGGATCAAAGTCGGACAAAAGTAGTACAGGAACCTTTTTCAAAGTCGCTCCGACTTTGAAAAACACAAGTCGGACCAGTTAAGACGGCTCTCATAGGGAATCATTGTTTTTGTGACGTAATGCGACTTGTGCTCTTCATGTTGGTCCGAGAATCGGACTAGTGTGAACCCAGCCTAATGAGGAATTTGGAAAGGTCTGCATCCATTACGACATGATTTCCCTTTGGGAATATATCACCATAAATTACATTTTTGTTGGGGATGCTAAAAATCTGACTTGCATCATACTTCAGTACAGAATTCTGGGAACAGGGTCATTCCGTATACCATTTGTGAACAGAACGCCTCCAGGAAGCCAAATTGCATAGCATTTTACAGAAAATTACAGCGCCTCAGTTTGAAAAGTAAAGGTCATTTTTAATAGCATTCAATTACAATATGACTAGAGTTGCAATTGTATATGTTATAATATATTTTTATTTGCTTTTTTCCCCCGAAAGTGGAGTTACCTTTTAAAAAACTCTAAATATAAGTTTATTCTTGCTTTATATAATGGAGTATATGCAAAAAAAAAATCTTTAGCTATGCTAACACTTTTGATCATTTAAACGCATTAACTACACTAAAAGAAGGTTTTGAATGCTTACCTTTCCTGCAGAATATGAAGCTCCTAGTTCCCTCCAGCAGACAATCACTTATTCATTAAAAGGTTCTCATTTCTTAGTGCAGTAACCCAAAGCAAACAGAAATAATTAATTTTGCTGAACTGGTACAAGATAGATTCTGATGTTCTTCAAAGCTACTGCATTACACAAAAAAAAAAATATTGAATAAAGCTAATCACCCCTGTTGAAGGGAATTGAAGGAATGAAGTTTAAAGCCTAACTAACTCACCTCAGTTCCAGTGATGTTGTGTCCCCGAGCTCCCTGCCAGGTCGCTGACATCTACGAGCAGCCAACTTCTGGGTCTCTATCACTGGTTGCTGTCATTGCCCAGGCAGAGATGATGTCAGATTCAAATTCAGTCAGATTCGGCATTGCTGTATTTATATAGTGAGTTGCAAGTGCACAGCTCATTGTACAAGGGGGGACAGGCAGGTAAGTAACTCTAATGCAGAAGAGATAAAGTGTGTCTCTTCTTCACTAAAATTCCTGCCTGTTTGCCCTTTTTTAATTCTGGCCTAAACTTCCACTTTAAACAAAGCTGGCAAATCAATACAAATAATTGAATGCTGATCTTCTCTTCCCTCAGCAAAAACCACTTGGACAAGGCTTGTCCACAATATATATTGTATATACAATGCCACTGATGAGACTCTCACAGACAGACATAAATCCTAAATTAGAACTATAGGCATTTGTTTTTCATTTTGGATAGAGTAAGGGAGGGTTATAAGCCTTGTAAGATATATTTTTCCCACTTTGTCCCATTGGGGAGATTTCCCTTCACTTCCTGTCCTATAGCTAAAACAGAAATTGAGAGGAAATCCCAGCAAATGAAGGGAATCTCTTGGGGACCCCCAGGTCACCAGAACTAGTGCCCCCATAGGAGTGTTTCCCCTCTATTACTTTTGTGGGGACAACCCAAAATATAGGATGTTCTTTTACTTTCACTTTCAATGATAATAGGTAAACAGGAAAAATAGAGAGGGTGAATCTCCCTAATGGGGACACAGGGTAATATAAACTGACTAAAATTTTGAAAAAAAAAAAAAAACAATATTGTTTTACTTTCTTCTATAAAACATATCTAAAAAAAATGTAAATCAAATTTCTCCATAAATGTTGGCTTAAATATATTCTGCTGCATGTCTTTGAAAAAAAAAATCCAATAAGTGTATATTGATTGGTTTGCGTGAATGTTATAGCACCTACAAACTATGGTACTGTGTATACTGGAATTTTTTTTTTCTTTTTTATACTAATGGTGGTGATCAGTGACTTATAACGGGACTGAGATAGTACCGCAGGCAATCCGACACTAACTCATGGGGAACTGACTAACTGCCGTGGACAGCACCACTGACATTAATACAGTGATCAGTGATAATACTATGCACTGTCACAATGACACAGGCTACGAAAGGCTTAACATCTATGGCGATCAAGGGGTTAAATGTGTTATCAGATAAAAGCTGCAACTGAGTTGACAATGGGTACATTGCTTTGAAAGACTTCCAACCAACAAAATGTCATCTAGGTGGTTTGAATTTGCCACCCCAGAAGTAGTTAAGAATATATGCAGCTGAATTTCCTCACACTAAGCAGTAACCTTAAAAACAGGGTTATTACTCAAATACGATTCTTTAACAAATCACATTGTTCTCTTCATCTAGGGATCGCAATGTTATCGGTGCATTTACCTCTTCTCGTCTCAGTTACATAGCTGGCCTCTTCAGCCTGCTATCTTTAACAGCTATCCTCATGATGTTTGGTTTCATTCCAGATACATCTAAAACATCTGGCACGCCTTGTTTGCTGCTCATATAAATTAAACAAAGAATAGCAGAATACTGCATAGTATTGTTCAGGGAAAATGGTGACACTGGCATTTCAACAGATAAAGATAGCTGTGAATAGTGATTTTCTTCTTTTTATATCTACAACATTCTTATATAACATTTAGTTCAAGTACAAGTAAGCATTCTGTTGGCATTATCCACCACATTAATGGACAAAAAATTGCTAATTTGTTCAGAAGCCTATATTTAACTGTCTTCCACACTTGGAAGAATACATATTGATATGTTAGTTTAATGATTACCTTGTGAAAGGGAGCTTGTATATTAGCACTTACAGAATAAGCAGAAAAAAGATGAGTCCAGTACAAAAATTCCCCTTATTTTGACTGGATGCATGAATTACAGAATAATGAAAAGAATCTGCAAAGATTTAAAAAAACTTAAAAAATGTTGTGATGCTATACCTTAAGGCCTCATACACACGGACGTTTCTAAAAAAAATAAACAAAACGTCGGGCCCGACGTCAAGGAAAACAAAACAGCCTTTTTCGGCGTTATGCATCGGCGTTAGTGAGCGTTAGTGAGCGTCGGCGTCAATAGGCGTTTTTTTTTAAAATCATCCCTCTGCTATTTTTCAACCTAAAAACGTTGGCGTCCAAAAATGCCGGTTAACGCCGGTACAGTATTAGTTGGCGTTAGTTGGCGTTTTGCGGCGTCGGCGTAAAAAAACGCCAAAACGTTACAGCCTCAGAACGCGCTGGCCGTGGGTTCTAGTTTCAGCTCTCTAACATTTTTATGGGGCCATTGACTAACATGGAGAGCTGCAAAAAACACCAGAAAACGCCTGCGTCAAAAAACGTCCGTGTGTATGAGGCCTAAAAAGTGAGTTTATGGTAGAAATTGACTCTTGCCCTTCAACCATGTCTACCGTGCTATCCCATGTCCTTATTGCCACCAGACTAGCAATCGCTAGGAATTGGAAATCTCCCAATCCACCTTCAATTGCAAAAGTTATTTCTATTGTCAATACTCATTGTCTAATGGAATTCATGTATGCTAAGGTCCACCTTCAGACCCCCAAATTCTACAGAAATTGGGGCCCTGCTCAACCATCCAAATGCGTACCTCTAGCATGAGCTATCACTCCGCCAATACATTCCAACTACCACCTAGCACCTACAAACCCAATGAGACCACCTTTCCTTAACTCCTATCTAGACTACATAGTCTTATAATATAGACAACACCCTTTCACATTACTTTATTAACACCTTCCATTGTTATCAAAATGATGGCTGTACTCACTAAGTTTGAAACAGTTGGTAATTTGTTGTAAGCCAACCATGTATTTCCTTAATATATGCTGTGGGGGGTTAGCTCAATGGGGATCACCTTCCCAGGGAAAAAGGTAGTCCACATTGCAGGTTTTCTTAAAATCTGACTTGTAGCCAGGTTTATTTAAAAGGCTGCAGGTAAATCAAATAAACAAAACAGAAAATAAATCCTTGCCATCCAGGCACTAACTAAACATTTCCAGTTTCCTAACTCAGAGGTGAAGGGCATCTCCAAGTCATCCACAAAACAAAGATAATGCAAACCTTTTGTTTCAGTCACAAAGCATGAATGTTTAGTTCATCAGCTCTCTCAGGCTTAATGGCTCCTGAGTCCCAGGCCAGAGCAGTCATCTGATCCAGACCTGCTTCCTTTATACCACTTGTTGATGGACACAAGAGGACCGCAAAATCTGGTCCAGAACCCACCCTGCCAAGGTGGCTGATAAAACCCGGACAGGATTCCACCTTGGTTTCCTGCAAATGAACGCATGCGAGGCATAACATCCATCGATCACCTTGCCTTTCATAACGCCACATACCCCCCTCTGCGCAAGCCCCTGCAGCTGAGCAACTGTCCCAAACAGACAATTGATACGGTAAAGGACATCTGCAATTTTTTGGAATTTCCCAGCTCTATGTTCCACTGTGACCCTAAATACTTGAAGAGCAAGGAACCACATTGTCACCCGACAGTTTTTCTCCTTGTTATCACACATTTAAGAGGGGCATGATCAGTGACTATTTTGAATGGTCTCCCCAGCAGGTAATATTTCAGGGCATCTAAGGCCCATTTGATAGCTAAACATTCCTTCTCAACAATGGAATCGTTTTTCTCCTGTTTGTTGAGCTTTCTGCTAAGGTAAACCACTGGGTGCTTCTCCCCGTCTCTGACTTGGGACAGAACAGCACCCAGTCCCACATGAGAGGCGTCTGTCTGCACCACAGACTCCTTTGTGAAATCTGGGGTCACGAGCATAGGTTGTGCACAAAGGGCTTGCATTAACATTTGAAATACCTTCTCTGCCTCAGGATTCAACTTGATTGAGACCGACCCTCTAAGACCCTTCATCAGATCCCCCAGTGGGGCTGCAATGGTGGCAAAATTGGGTATAAAACACCTGTATTACCCTGTGATCCCAAGAAATGCACAAACTTGCTTTTTATTTATAGGTTGGGGCCACTTTTAAACTGCCTAAATTGTATTAACTGAGGCTTGATCAGCCCTGGACCAATAATGTAGCCAAGGTATTTGGCCTCCTTCAAGCCTATGGCACACTTTTTGGGGTTGGCAGTGAGTCCTGTTTTCCTAAGGGAAACCACTACTGCTTGCACCCGGGGCAAATGGGATTCCCAATCTGGGCTGTGGGTGACTAAATTGTCCAAATAGGCGGCTGTGTATTGGCGATGTGGTCTTAAAGTGATTGTCAACCTGTGACAACCACTTTAACCTACAGGTAAGCCTAGAATCAGGCTTACCTGTAGGTACCCTGCATATCTCCCAAACCTGTACGGTTCAGGAGCTATGCAGTGTTCTGCATGTGCCGATGTCATTTCGGCACATGCGCAGTGAAGAAACGGCCTCCGTGCCGTTCCTCCACTGACACTGTGCCGTGACTGACGGCTCCCGCGCGCTTGTGCGGGAGTGACATCACGCGACTCTGGCCAGTCACAGAGCTGGAGATCGCAGCCCTGGAAGGAAGAGGGACTGAAGATGGACGCTGCCAGCACAGGGGACAGTGCTGGACATCGCAGGCTTTGTTTGCAGGTAAGTGGCACATAGTGGGTTACTATGCAATGCATAGTAGCCCATTATGCTTCAAATTTACAGGTGTATGTGGAGGAAGTAAACCCCATCTGGGTTTACTTCCTCTTTAAGGTCTTTTCCATCATTCTCTGGAATGATGCAGCAGCACCATGCAAGCCAAAAAGCATCCACTTATACTGGAAGGACCCTGAAAACGCAGTTTTCTCTTTTGCAGACTCTGTTAGGGATATCTGCCAATTACTTTTAGTCAGATCTAAAGTAGTTATGTACCGGGCAATTCCCAATCTGTCAATACGCTCTTCAACCCGAGGCATTGAGTACACATCGAATTTAGACATGCTGTTCAACTTCCTGAAATTATTACAAAACCTTATAGTTCCTTCCGGTTTTGGGACCAACACTATGGGATTTGACCAGTCACTGTGGGACTCCTCTATCACGCCCAGCTCTAACATATTCTTTATTTCATTTGCAACTGCTTCCTGCCTAGCCTCGGGTATTCTATAGGGCTTTACATTTACGCAGACACCTGGTTCCATAATTATGTCATGCTGTATAACTGTGGTCAGTCCGGGCAGGTGAGAGAAAAAGTCTCTATTCTTACTCACAAATTCTTTTACGACCTACTGTTGGGCCACTGACAAGGTTTCAGTTATGGGTACTTCAGGTGTCACAGGGGCAGGGGTTGGCATTGCCAGTAAAATTCTCTCTGTCCTTCCAAGGTTTCTGTCAGGAAACCCACGGAACGATCCGTGCGCTCCGGCGCACACGCGTTCGTACACCAAGGAGCACGCGCATCAACACGGACTATCGTTGGCGCCAAAGGGCCTATTTAAACTGGCCTTCCACACTGTCACTTTGCTGTTTGCTCTGCAGCTTCTGCTTCTTGTGACCTGTGTTCCTGTACCCGTTACCTGTGACCTTGACCCGGATTGTCCTTCTACTCTGCTTGTCTGCCGCCTGCCCTGACCCCGGATTGCCTTGTGACCTGCCTCTGCCTTCTCCTCCTGCCTTCTGTCGTCCGATCGTTGCCGACCCGGCCTGCCTGACCCTGCTCTGCTGTCAAGCCAGTCTGCATAAGCATCCTGCCCTGCTGTCCAGCCAGTCTGCACCAGCATCCTGCTCTGCTGTCAAGCCAGTCTGCATCAGCATCCTGCTCTGCTGTCCAGCCAGTCTGCATCAGCATCCTGCTCTGCTGTCCAGCCAGTCTGCATAAGCATCCTGCTCTGCTGTCCAGCCAGTCTACATCAGCACCCTGCTCTGCTGTCAAGCCAGTCTGCATCAGCATCCAGCCCAGCTGCCTCCAGGACTGATCAGGCACTCTCGTGGCCACTGTATCACTCCCAGCGGTCCGTGAGCCGGAGTTGTAGGAGAGGTCTCCCTCTACCATCTGGCTCACCCTCCAGGTACGTAACAGTTTCAAGAGATTAATGTGATATATTTGCTCGGGTTTCCTTTTCCCTGGCTGGTAAACTTTGTAGTTTACCTCCCCTACTCTTTCCATAATTTCAAAGGGACCTTGCCACTTTGCTAGGAGTTTACTCTCAATGCTGGGGACTAGTACGAGCACTCTATCACCAGGGTTGAAGATCTGGGTCTTGGCATCCCAATTATAAACCCTTCTCTGGGCCTCCTGGGCTTGCTCCATATGTACCCATATAAGCGGCATGACAGCAGAGATTCTATCTTGCATCAGTGAGATACGCTTGATGACGCTTCAATAAGGCATGGTCGCTCCCTCTCATGTTTCTTTTGCAACATCTAGCAATCCCCTGGGATGTCTTCCATATAGTACTTCAAAAGGGGAGTAACCTGTAGATGTCTGAGGCACCTCTCGTATGGCAAACATGAGGTATGGCAGCAAAAAAACCCAATTTCTCCCAGTTTTGTTCCATCTCTTCACAAGACCATCAGTTTGCGGGTGGTAGACAGAGGTATGGAGATTTTGAACAACTTACACAATTCTTTAGTGACTCGGGACATAAATGGGGCGCCTTGATCCGTCAATATTCCTTTTGGAATACCCACACAACTGAATACATGGACAAGCTCTTTGGCAATAGTTTTATAATTTTAGCTGAGGTATTACACAAGGGAATGGCTTCAGGATATTGCGTGGCATAGTCCAGTATTACCAGTATGTGCTGATGGCCCCGGGCAGACTTTACTACTGGTACCACCAGATTCATGCCAATTCTTTCAAAAGGCACTTCAATGATTGGTAATGGTACCAGTGGACTGCGAAAATGGGGCAATGGCACAGAATACTAACACTCTGGGCATGAATCACTCACTATTCTTTGGCATCTGCATATAACCGGGGCCAAAAGAATCTCTGGGTTATTTTCTCCTTGGTCTTCTCTATACCCAGATGTCCCCCCATTATATGACCATGGGCTAAATATAATACCATCCAGCGACAGGGTTTGGGAACCACTAGCTGCTCTACCTCCTTCTCCCCTTGCTCTACCATCTGATACAGCAAGTTATTTTTAAGAGCCATGAAGGGAAAGACACCCCTATATTAGGTTCAACAGGTTCCCCATCTATCATTTTAATGTTTTCTATGGCATTATTGAGTGTGGCGTCTTTTAGTTGTTCCATACAAAAATCATATTTTCTGACCTCTAAGTCAGGCACCACATTCTGTCCACTCTCACCATTAGAGTCAGAGATAATTTCTTATTGATTAACCTCAAGCTGGGGGCTGGATTTAAGCTCCTCCTGCTCCCCACCCATTGCAGAAAAAGGAAAAGGATCTTCTCCTTCCTCAGACACACCAACAGTTTTCCTTTCAATTTTGTAATCAAATGGGTCTGGTGTGAGTTCCAGTGTTTCCTCAGCAGGGGGAGCTCTGTCCTCCCGACTCCTTTGTTTTCCCATAAACTCCAAAAGTGGGGAAAATCTCTCCCCATTAGGGCTTGATGCAGTGAGGGTACCACCCCCCCCCCCCCCCCGAATGTGTCACTATGCCCCATAGGTTTTTTTAAGGTTTTCTTAAAATCTGACTTGTAGCCAGGTTTATTTAAAAGGTTGCAGGTAAATCAAATAAATAAAGCAGAAATTAAACCCTTGCCATCCAGGCACTAACTAAACATTTCCAGTTTCCTAACTCAGAGGTGAAGGGCTACTCCCAGCCACCCACAAAACAAAGATAATGCAAACTTTTTGTTTCAGTCACAAAGCAAAGTTCAGTTCATCAGCTCTTTCAGGCTTGATGGCTCCTGAGTCCCAGGCCAGAGCAGTCATCTGATCTAGACCTGCTTCCTTTATACCACCTGTTGATGGACACAAGTGAACCTCAAAATCTGGTCCAGATCCCACCCTGCCAAGGTGGTTGGTAAAACCCGGACCGGATTCCACCTTAGTTTCCTGCAAATGAATGCATGCAAGGTGAAACGTAATGTTTATCGATCACCTCGCCTTTCATAATGCCACAATGCTCATATACTGTTTGGTCTTCTCTATGACAAAAGTCATTTTCAGCTGTACCACCTGAAAAATTGAATAAACCTTCAGTTAAAAAAAGTGAGTTCACTGAAGGATCATAAGAGCACTTACACATGTCAAGTACATGGGTAGAATTGTATTTGGCTGAGGGTAAAAAAAAAAAAAAAACGCTGGTTGTGGCTTTAAAGAGAATTAGTCATGTTTGGACTTATGCAAACATTATAATATGCAGTATTTTATTAAAATAATTGTACTTACTACTGCCATGCCAGTATTTACTGTGCACTTATTTAACAGTCCATCTATCCAGGAAACATTCCTTTCCTTAATAACTTCTCCATCACTTTGCCTGAGCCTACCATAATACTTGGTAAAATACTTGGAGACTACTAGCAGCCAGCAACTGTTGAACATGTGGGAGAATGCAATGTACAGCAGAGTTTTCAAATTATAGCAGTCAAGTTTATGTAATGACATAGAGAGTGAAGTGGTCAAAAATGTAAAGAATGTAAGGTACAGAATAACGTGCAGTATGTGTAAGAATGTGAGGTACAATATAGTGTAAAGAATGCGGGTGTCAGGTGTGTGTGACACACAGCACAGCTTACAGAGTGAAGCAGCCAGGTGTATGTTATGTACAGCAAAGCTTACAGAGTTCATCAGTCAAGAGTAGGAGTGCTCTAGGGGAGCTTTGCAAATATGTTCTAACCATGCCACCAGTGGCTTTGGTGAAGACAAGTTATATCTAAGTAAGATATCTTGGTGAGACCCCTTTATTATCTTGCTGGTGGTAGAGACATCCTCCACTATCTTAATTCTATCTACAGGAATATTTTTTTCCAATTAAGAAACTCTTAAAACGGAGCAATGTAAACCCTTGATGACAATCTCCTTATGTAATACACATTGAGAGACATTAAAAAGCCAGTGTGGCTTAACAAAACCTGTATGAGAAAATGTAAAGTATGTTTTAGTACTTTAAATTAAAACAAGCTGCATAACTCAAAGTACAAATGAAAAATATGGGTTCCATTAAGGCAAAACATAAATTACTATAACAGAAAGTTACACTGATGCTGCATCTATGATGCAAAAACAGATTTAGAGAACCACCTGTCAAAAATATTGTATAGGAGGGGCGTGTCCGGACCTGAAAGGAGCAGGACGTGTGTGTGTGGAGCTCCTGGTGGCCGTATCTTCACCCAAAGCCATCCTCTCATCTGGAGTGCCGGTGAGCAGCATCATCCATCCCTGCAGACCACCCTCCCTTCCCTCCAAGCCCTGGGACTCATATTTTTTTATTTTTGACCACCCCTCCGGGACAGTCACACTGATCGACTAGGCCCCTGCTCCCCAGCCACGATCGCCGCCATCCGGGCCGCATCCAGCCTGTAGGGACCAAACACCAAGCCATCCGCCAGGCCTGGGGCACCACTGGGCCATCCTGTGCAACCCCTGAGGTTTAATTAATCAAGCGGAGACACCTCAGCGCCGATCCGGCCGCGGACGCTCAGGAAAGTCCGCGGCTTCGGCCTACAAGAACCGCGACGGCCATCTTGCTACACCCTGTGGGTGTATTTGTACCCTCCTTGGCCTCCCCAGCCTGCTATTCACCTCAAATAAGTAACATCTACCCTTCAAACAACCGACAGTGACTTAGAGAGGGTAGAAATACCCTGTTTTGCCCCCCAGCTGTCAAAATATCCCTATCACAGGCAGCCATCTTGCTACACCCAACAGCACTCTAAGCCTCACCTATATAATAACAATATAAAACGGAAATTAACTTCTAACGGCGGCCATCTGGTACTCCCACTCATGTAACAGGAACTGCTAAACTGTAATGACACCCTAGGAAACACACCCTGCGAAGCCCGATCGATATAACACAGCAGTGAAGGAGAAAAGGACTTATATTAAAGAGACTTATACACAAGAGAGAATGTCCCCTAAGAGAAAGGAAGATCGGAACCCTAAAAAGCTGACAGCTTTTTTCCAATCTCCCCACCCAGTGAAAGGAAATAACCATGAGGGGAATTCACACCACATGAAGGCTCAATCTGCATCGTACACAGATCTCCCTGATGCAGAACCAGGAGATGAGGACATTCCACAGCTGCCAACATCACCCCTACAATCACCACCCCCAAGCCCCTCAACGCAGAGCCCAGCCAAATCTAAAATGAAACTGGACACTTATAGCCAGATCCTACCAAGCGAAGAAGGGGTACAATCACAACCCCTTCAATCCATAGCATCTTTCCCGACAACAGGGCAACCAGTTTTGGACTCTACACTAAAAGACATGCTCCTATCTTTACAAAGTTGCTAACGACTAGCTTCACATCGGTCCTCACTAAATTCTCGACAGAGCTAAAACACGTTGACGATAGAGTCCACTACATTGAAAACAAAATGGAAGAATGCACTGTCACTGTAAACGATCTGGTTGACGCATATAACGAGCAGAGGGATGATACTATGTGGATCAGATCCAAATTAGCAGACCTTGAGGACCGCTCGAGGCGAAACATCCGGGGAATCCCAGAAACCATCCCTCCGGCTGAACTCCGCACATACGCCACTAAGCTATTTTCGATCATAGATCCCGAATTGTCACCAATTGAGCTCACAATTGACCGCATCCACAGGATCCCCAAACCCCGCCACCTGGACAACTCCATACCTAGAGGTGTCCTGATGAGGGTCCACTTCTTTCAAACCAAAGAGCAAATATTAAGCACATCAAGGTCTATGCCACACCTCCCAGAACCGTTCATGGGGCTACAACTCTACCCAGACCTTTCTCAACATACCCTACAGTTAAGAAGACAGCTCAAAACAGTGACTAAAGCACTGAACAACCACAAGCTGATCTACAAGTGGCGCCACCCCGCCACCCTGGTAGTCACGAGGAACGGAACCCACCACACCATCTCAAATATTCAAGATGGCACGAAACTCCTCCACTCCTGGGGAATCATCCCAGAACTCCCACAGGATGATCGACCTAAAATGGATCACTCTCATTTCCCTCAAAACAATAAAAAGAACAAGGAGACAACTCACCAACACCTAAAAGAATCTCCTCACGTCCAGAAAACCACAACCCACTTCGATCGGGCTTCTGGTCCACCTCCAGTAAGGCCCTGAACTTTACCCCTCAACTCATCAGCTGCTCCCAGAGCAAAAAATAGCTGATCACTAATAGTTCGCATTTGTTTTGTTGCTGTTCTTTTATTGATTTTCCCTTTTTCTTACCAGTTTACTATCCTATCGCGGCCCCTGAGCCACGACACTGATACTTCACCTACTGAGAAACAAACAACTAAACTTGTTCCAACCTATTGCATTGAATTTTGTTTACCCCACATAATACCACTGTCTTTCTACTCAAGTAGCCACAAATAAGAGCGAGATACCATTCCTCAAAGGCTTACAACAAGCTCCTCACACAAGTCACGCCGTTCACCGTCACATTCCACGGGAGAACCCGGAAGAAGAGAAGAATCAGAGAAATCAAACGACTCACCCGGTACCAATACCAACACAGCCAAACATAAGTCCCATCTAAACAATTTCAAATCACACTCCACCATGTCTATCAACATACTATCAATTAATGCCAAAGGTCTAAATCACCCGGCTAAAAGATTATCATTATGGAACACAGCTCTCAACCACAACTGTGACATTCTCTGTGTGCAAGAAACACACTTCGCATTAGGAGCTACCCCAAACTTTCAGCATAAATCCTTCCCACATATCTATCAAGCCAATTTTTCAAAAAAACAACGTGGAGTATGCATAGCATTCAGAGACACTATATCTTTGCAGTTACACAAATGTACTACAGACCCTGAAGGAAGATACGTTATAATTGTCTGCACAATAGAAAACTCTTTGTACACCATCGCGTCCCTGTACGCGCCGAATCAACTCCAAATGAGATTCCTACGGACCACCACGAAAAAAATCTTAAGCTTGCAACAAGGCCACTTACTAATCTGTGGAGACTTCAATATGGTTCCTGACTATCACTTAGACTCCTCTTCGGGACCCAAAAGATTTCACTCACCTCTAAACAAATTCTTATTTGAACAAGACCTTTACGATGTATGGAGGTGTTGTCACGTGGAGGAGAGAGACTACACTTACCTCTCCCCGCGTTACAACACATACTCCAGAATTGACCTCTTCTTATCTGACAAATGGCTATTACAAAATATCCTGGAAGAATTCTTCTCCTCCAATAGAGGTTCGGTATCCGACCCTGCGACTCTGTGGATGGCCCATAAGGCCTATATTAGAGGGTTCTTTATACAACTTGGTTCAAAAACAAAAAGGAGAAGGATGCAGCGCATAACAGAACTCACGACAGCGATTGAAAAAGCAGATACCCTAAACAAACTCCACCCATCCCAAACCTTACAATCAGAAATCTTCAAATTAAGAAATGAATTACGTACACTGCTACTAGAAAACTATGAAAAATTACAGCGTAAACTTAAAGCTAACACCTATACTACTGGAAATAAAGCCGGTAAAGCCATGGCCCTCCGAATTAAAGGATACCGCACCAAAAGTAAAATCGCATATCTGCTCCACCCCGACACAAAGGAGAAAGTGCTAAACCCCCAACTGATCGCTGACGCATTCAGCACATATTATAGTGAACTATACAATCTGACTAATAGTAAGACCACCCACCAACCCACTCAGGCAGAAATACAATCATTCCTTGATCAAATCAAACTTCCTAAATTATCGACAGACCAATTAGAATCTCTGAATGCACCCTTCACCCCAGAAGAAATTAAAGAAACTATAGAAAAACTACCCAACCTAAAATCCCCAGGCCCTGACGGATTAACAGGGGAATATTTCAAAACATTTCACAAACATATCACCCCATATCTATGTGAACTGTACAATGCTGCCGTATCCTCCTCCTCTTTTCCGAAAGAAATGCTTTCTGCAATGGTAGTGACCCTACCAAAACCTGGTAAAGATCCGACAGCACCACAAAACTTCCGCCCCATATCCCTCTTGAACCTAGATCTTAACATCTACGCCAAAACAATAGCAAATAGGTTAGTTAACATTATGCCAACACTAATACACATAGACCAATCCGGCTTCACCAAAGGTCGGCAGACCTAGGATGCCACAAGACGGCTACTTAATGCAATTCACCACGCCAATTCTACCAAAACGCCTTCTCTGCTTCTTTCCCTAGATGCAGAGAAGGCGTTTGACAGGGTCAACTGGGATTACTTGGCCCTGGCCCTAAAAAATTTGGATTCACCGGACACATACTTAAAGCGATCCTAGCATTATATACCAACCCATCGGCACAGGTCTTCACATCCAACCTACTTTCCAAACCATTCCAAATCTCGAATGGTACCAGACAAGGATGCCCATTATCCCCCCTGATTTTTAATCTAGTCATGGAACCCCTAGCTGAGCACATAAGAACCAATTCCAAAATAACCGGACTAAATATCAATTCCCACCAACATAAAATCAGCCTTTTTGCGGATGACGTCATCCTAATATTAACCAACCCAACATCATCTCTCCCAGAAGTACAAAAAATACTAAAGTGGTTCGGTGAAATATCTTACTACAAAGCCAATGAGACCAAATCAAATATCCTAGATATAGGAATTGATACCACAACACGAATCCTCCTGCAGTGTCAGTATCCCTACGTTTGGGCAGACACCAGCATAACATACCTAGGCATACAACTGACCAGATCCCCCAAGTCCTTATTTCAGCTCAATTATCTCCCTATACGAAATAAGATACAAAGCGACATACAGAAAATTACCAAACATGAGTTTTCATGGTCAG
>BLSH010068877.1:238133-250633 GCA_018402905.1 Glandirana rugosa | reverse complement strand
TTGTCAGGAAAGGAGACGATAGGATACAGTCTTACACCTCCCTCCCTAAGATGTAGTTATGTATGTTACGTCCTAGTCGTTGTCGACCACTACTGCACTCGTTTTCCCTGTCGTTCGACGGTTCTTCTCGACGTAGTCCCCTTACGAGAGGTGCACACCTTTTTCCCTCCTCCTTCTGACACACTTATTCCACCCATAAGAAGATTAGGCAACAATATCTAGTAGGAGATCGTTTTAATCATAATTTAAGATATAAATGACCCCTTCTCCTCCCCCGTAAAAATTATCAAACTAAGGACGGTCTTCAAATCACCCTAACTGTATAATATTAAGAATGTACACATAAAAACACAAAGACAAATTGGATACATTGCCCATGATAAGATTTCCACTTTTTAAGTCTAACTTCTGGCAGGAATCAAACTATTAAAAATGCCCCCTCCTCTTCCCCAGTAAATATAGAATTTAATACTAATTTTGCTAGAGGATGATCTATAACAACGGATTAGAAGAATACCCACCTTATTCACACAGTCTTCCTCCTCCCTTTTTCCACACGTGGAGAGCATTCCCCTGATGCAGCTCTTCTTGGCAGCTTGCTGTCCCTTTTGCTCACGTCATCACCAGCTGTTGCTGATCCTGCATTGTATGTATTGATGTAGAATCCCTCCCTCCACATTCTGACATAGGATAGCAGAGGAAAGGACTGTTGGCTGCCATGGGACCATGGTGTAATGTGTTTTAGATATCACAGCTGTTCCCCACTGCAGCATGCTGGCAGCGCCTGCTGACACCAAGTAATGCCTGGTATTACCTTATATTTGTACCTTGAAGTGATTGTAAAGTCTTTTTTTTTCCTATAAAATAAACAAACATGCTATATGTAACCGTTCTGTTGCAGTGGATTTGCACAGAGCAGCCCAGCTCCTCCCCTTCTCAGATGCCTCTTCAGTGCTTCTGGCCCAGGCCCAAGGCAAGCTGCAGCTCCCTGTGTCCATTCAGACACAGAGCTGTGAATCGGCTCCACCCCCTCTCTCTCTCCTGATTGGCTAACTGACTTTGATTGACAGCAGCAAGAGCCAATGGCATCATTGTTGTGTCTCCGTCAACCAAGAAGGTGAGTCCTGGACGGACCGCTACCCATTAGATTGTGTAACGGAAGTGACGCTCCAACCAAAAAAACACTTACTGTGCATGCACTATGTGCTCCAACATGCGTTCCTTGACAATGTGCATTACAAACACTTCATAATCTGACAGGTAGCGGTAATCTGATAAGAACACCCATGAGGACATCTTACTATACCCAGCAACAATAAAGTGAGTGTATATAAATATAGTATATTGACATCTGTGATGCTGTTTTGATGTTACATTTTGAAAGAAGCTGGATGCCAGGAGTAGGAAGGTGGCAGAGGGCATGTTGGTACACCCCGCACTGCTCTCCCCAATCAACCTTTAGGCTTTCACATTTAACCATCCAAACAGCACCACAGATATCAATCCACTATATTTATTTATATACACTCACTTTATTGCTAAAATTACTCTGAAATTCAAGGTGTAGCAAAATGTCCGCACAGGTGTGCTATCAGATTACAGTCAGATCATGAAGTGTTTGGAAAGCATAGCGCATGCGCAATAAGTATTGTTTGGTCGGAATGTCACTTCTATCTGATGGGTAGCGGTAATCTGATAGGACACCAGTAAGTATTAGGGGGGCCAAGGGGCGCTGCTGCACACAGAAGGCTTTTAATCTTAATGCATAGAATGCATTAAGATAAAAAAAAAACTTTCTGACGCTACAACCCCTTTAACTGATGATGTTTATTTTAAAGATATTTTTACCATTGTACACATTTTAAGGTATTATTTACTAAGGGGAGGAAAAATATTTAGGTACCCGTTTTACTGAAGGAGTACCAGTTTTGTTGAAGGTGGCAGTGCTCATATGTAGTCTAAATGCTTTTATTTTTTCAGTGAAATTTCAAGCCTGTATGTAATAGCTGACATAGTGATCATATGATTGGGAACCACTGTAATTATTTCTGATCATCGGTAAAACCTCAAAGGTGTCAGTGACCGCTGGCATACAGAGTCAACAGTTGCACAAAGTATCAGCTGCTGGTTCTCCAAGGCTGGACATTTATAAGTAGAGTTGGGCGAATGGTTTGGCCCAAGCATTAGTTCAGGCTGAACATTGGCTGTTCGCCGCTTTCTGAGAACACCCGCATTTGCAGGGTGTTTGGCAGGAAGCCGGCCACGGTATCCTGAACAACTGATGAGTCATCAGCTGTCAATGGGCTTCCCCACTAACAGCTGAATAAAAAAAATAAAAAAATTGCAGTTTAAAAAAAATGGCGTGGGGTCTCCCCTATTCCATAGCCGTGTGACAGTTCTCATATAAGTAAGGGGCTATGTCACCTGGTGGAACCGCCCCCTTCTGACGTCACTGACCCAACATGCACCGGTCCATCACATCACATCAAGTGCTTCATGGATAGCGGGAGCTTTTTTGTTTTTTCATTTTTTGGGTATGGCGTGATTGATGATGGATTTACATCGTGAGACACTGTTTTCTTATTTTTTAATAAAGGGATTTTCAAAAACTGTGTTTTTATTATTTTTTATCACTTTTTGACACTTTCTTGGTGAATGGGTAGGGATACTACGTAATTTAAAGGAATTTTTTGTTTTTATTGTTGCACTTTAAGCATCAATAAAATCGCTGCTCCTGAAAAAAACTATTGTTTTTAAGAAAAATTTTGCATTGGTACATGTTCCCCAGGGCAGTGCCCAAACCCCATACCCTTTTTATGGCCAATTACTTGTATATAAGCCTTCAAAAGAGGCACTCTTTATTTTTTCCTATTCGGCTCCCGTAGACTTCAACGGGGTTCGAGATTCGGGTTAGAACTTTTCCCCTGTTTGGGAGTTCTGCTGCGAACAGAACGGGGGGGGGTGTTCGGCCTATCTCTATTTATAAGCATATATCCAGCTCAAGGCATCATGATGGAGACAATTGCTTGCAAATTAAAGACAGGAAGGGGTAAAACAACTACCAGTTATTAAAGGTAGGGGTGAACAAACAGATCTGGTGGTTTGCAATACATTTGGTGGTCTGATATGTAAAATGAACAATCTGCAGTGCCACTATTCAGATAATTATTTGGAAATGTGATGTTTGTTTCACACTTAGTGGGCCTTCCCATAATCACTAGCATCCCCTTTGAGGCATGAACCAGAGCTAGTCACAAGGATGAAGTGCATGAGTACTTGACCTCATAAAAAACCCAGAAAACAAGTGCAGGCTGTCTTTTCATGCTGAATGGAGAGGAGAAATGTTATAGAGGATAGAGTGCTTCTTGAAAGGCAGGGTAAAATGGTTCCAGTACAGAAGGTCCAACAGTTGCTTTGCTGTATCTGGTAAAAATGTCTAATAATTTATTTTTTATTTTTTTTCCAATAAAGCTTTATTGAGATAATGCAAAAGATTACATTCAATTCAGGCATCTAGATTGAAGTAACAATAACTGTTAGTATGGTAATTATAACATGGCAAAAAGTAGAAAATCAAAGTGGTATATGTTAGGGTTATTTGCTAATAACTGCAAAAGAATTGTTGGGGATGTTTAGGTTGAAGGTGGTTAGAGATGGCTTGTAAGCTCTTTTTAAGTGTTGTGAAGTGGGGGGGTCTCGAAACGGTTCAGTTGGGGTAATGAAGGTTTATGGGTTTATTTTAAAAGGTTATTATAGTCTTCTGATGATTTGAAAAGAATCCATTTATGCCAAATGTTGTGGAAAAGATGTGTGTTCTCATTCTTAATTGCTAATGTTTCTTCCATGTCAAAGATCATGTTTATTTTTAAGATCCAGTCTTTGATGGATGGGATGTGGGGAGACCTCCAGTAGAGTGGTATCAATGCTTTAGCTACATTTAGCATATGTCTCAGGGGTGATCTTTTGTATTTGCGGTATGAGAGGTTGCTAATGTGGAGGAGGCAAAGAGCGGCATCTAGTTGTAAGTTTGTCTCGGTGATTTTTATTATCCAGTCTCTGATCTCATTCCAGTATTTTTGAATCTCGCTACATGACCACCAAATGTGAAAGAAGGTGCCGACCTCGTTATGGCATCTCCAACATATATCTGATTCTGCAGGCATCCATTTTTTAAGTTTCACCGGGGTGATATACCATTGGTTGCGTATTTTGAAGGATGTTTCCTGCATTCGGGTGCTTAATGAGCATTTATGGGTGAAGACACAGGCCTTTTCCCATTGTGCTCCTGAGATTTCAATTTTGAGATTTGTTTCCCAGGTGGTTTTACACCTATCATTGAAATCCATGCTGGGTTGTGAGATCCACTTGTATGCTAACGAGGTGGCACCTTTAATAGGGTTTTGATCAAAATAAATTTTTTCAAGTGTGGTGAGTGGTCTCGTCATAAGATTCTTGTTTCTGTTATTTTGGATAAAGTGGTGTATTTGTATGTAAGTCCAGAGACTTATGGATTGACCAGAGATATTTTGTTGTGAGAAAGTTAAGAACTTTTTGTTTCTGATGCAATTTCAGATTTAAGAATATTGGTTTTGTCTGATCCGGGTGGGAATTCAGGATTACCAGCTATTGCTGTTAGTGGGCTAGTGATGGAGGAGAGTTGGTGATTATCTGTGACTTTTTGGCATATTTTTAGTGTTGTGTTAATCAATGGGTGGGTTTTAATTTTGAGTGGGTGAAATTCGGGGGATGTCCATGGTAAAAATTTTGTGTGGATCTGGGGGTCTATTTCTTCAAGACTTATCCAGCCCTTGTTGTCTTTGTGGCAGTGCCAATCTATTAGTCTTGTGATATGTGTAGCGAAGTAGTATTTTTGGAAATCTGGGATTCCCAGTCCACCTTTTTCTTTGGGGTAGGTGAGTTGTTTTAGCTGTATTCGGGGTCTTTTGTGTGCCCATATGAAAATTCTTTTAGCTGTATTTAGTCTTCGAAAGAACTCGTGGGGAATGTCAATTGGGAGTGCATGGAATAAGTAGAATAGTCTGGGTAATATTGCCATTTTCAGCACAGCTGCTCTGCCGAACCAAGAAAATTGTTTGGTGTTCCATTTTTTAAGGTCTGATTCGATTTCTTTAACCACTTGCCGACCGCCGATCGGCATCTGACGGCGACAGTGTGGCTCTGTAAGGCAAAACGCCGTCATATGACGGCGGCTGCCAGATCGCGCACAGTCAGCGCGCGCACGCCGCCGGAGGCGCGCGCGCTCACTGTGTCTGGGGGGGCCAGGGAGCAGGTGCCCCCCCGGAGTGAAAGAACGGAGGTCCGTTTAAGAAAACACGGACCTCCGTTCTGTGAGAGGGGGAAGGACTGTGATCACAGCCTTCCTTTACATGGAAGCTGTGATCACTTCCCTTCCCCTGTTAGGGCAGGGAACACAGTTAACCCTTAGAGCGCCCCTGCAGGTTAACCCCTTCACTGCCAATGGCATTTACACAGTAATCAGTGCATTTTTATAGCACTGATCACTGTATAAATGCCAATGGTCCCAAAAAAGTGTCAAAATGTTCCGACATGTCCGCCCTAATATCGCAGTACTGCTAAAAATCGCAGATCGCCGCCATTACTAGTAAAAAATTAAATAAAAATAAAAACCCCAGAAATTAATTCTCATCATCCGTAAACGCGACCACTTTTGCGCAAACCAATCAATAAACGCAGATTGTGATTTTTTTAATCACAAATATGAGGAAGAATATAAATCGGCCAAAACCGATGAAAAAAAATGTTTTTTTAGCAAAAAGTAAGAAATTTGTTTTTTTTTGCAAAATTGTCGCTCTTCTTTTGTTTATAGCGGCGATCAGAAATGACGCAGCGGTGATCAAATACCACCAAAAGAAAGCTCTATTTGTGGGAAAAAAAGGACACAAATTTCGTTTGGATACAACGTCGCACAGCCGAGCAATTTTCAGTTAAAGCAACGCAGTGCCGAATCGCAAAAAGGGCTCTTGTCCTAAATTGTGAAATCCTTCCGGGGCTGAAGTGGTTAAGGAGTGGTAGGAAATTGTGTTGATACAGGTCTTTAAGATTTCGTGTTAGCCTTACTCCCAGGTATTTTAGTGAGGTTTTTTCCCATCTGTATGGGCAGTTTTGTTTTGTGGGTGATTCTGTGTCTGGGGTTAGTGATAGGTTCATCGCCTCAGACTTACTGTTGTTGATTTTGAAATTTGAGATGTCTTTGTAAGTGCGTAGTATTTGGTTAAGATTTGGTATGGAGATGTGGGGTTGTGAGATGAATAAAAGTAAATCATCTGCATAGGCTGCCATTTTGAATTCTCTTTGGTTTATTTTAATCCCATGGATGTTTTTGTTATTGTTTATAGTTCTAATTAGAGGTTCTAGTGTTAAAATAAATAGTATTGGTGAAAGGGGGCATCCCTGCCTTGTCCCATTTTTAATTAGGATGGGGTCTGATAGTTGGTTGTTCACTTTAACCCTAGCTGAGGGGTTTGTGTAGAGAGAATGTAGCCATGACATCATCTTACTGTCTAGCCCTATGTGTTCGCAGGTCGTGAACATGTAATCCCAGGCTACTCTGTCGAAGGCCTTCTCCGCGTCAGTTGACAGGAGAAGGCTCTCGACATTTCGGTCTCCGAATCTGTGTATGATGTTTAAAGTTTTGATAATGTTGTCTTTTGCCACTTGGCCTGGCATAAAGCCTACCTGCTCCGGACCGATGATTTTGTGAAGTATGGTTCTCAGCCTGTTCGCTAAGATTTTTGCTAGAAGTTTTAGATCGACATTTAAAAGTGAAATGGGTCTATAATTGGCGCATTTTTTATGATCTTTGTCCGGTTTGGGTATGACGGTAATTTGTGCGGCTAGGAAGTCCTGTGGTATTGGGGTTGTTTTTTTGTTAAGAGAGTTTAAGGCTAGTAGTAATGGTTTAATCAGTAATGGTTCAAAAGTCTTGTAGTATTGGGAGCTAAGGCCGTCTGGACCTGGGCTTTTACCAGTTTTTACATTTTTGATGGTGTCCGTAATTTCTTCTACTGAAATGTCTTTCTCTAGTTCCTTAATTTCTTTTCCTGATAGTTGTGGTAGTTTGCTTTGTTGGATGAACTTTTTGATTAAATTGGTTCTTATGTCTGGGTTGGTTGTTGGTTTGTTCTGAGAAGAGATGTTGTATAGTTCAGAATAGTATTTTTGGAATAGTTTTGCTATTTGGTTTGGGTAAAAGACTTCAGTGCCTTTTGGGTCATGTATACTATGTATGGTGTTAGTCATTTTGGTGTCATGTAAGGCTCTTGCTAGGAGTTTGCTACTTTTGTCTCCGAATTCGTAGTATATAGCTTTTTTGAGAAAAAGTGATTTTTTCGTCCCTTTATTGAGATAGGTCTGGAGTTCTTTCCTTTTGTTGGTTAGTTCCTGTTTTGTTGTTATGGAGTGTGACTGTTTGTGTAATCTTTCTAGTTGATCTATATTTGCTATAAGGTTAGATATGTGTTTCTCTTTCTCTTTTTTCTTTCTGCTTCCCCATTTAATGAATTCTCCCCTTATTACACTTTTGTGCGCTTCCCAGGTTATTATGGGCTGCGTGTCTTGATTTGTGTTGGTTTGGAAGTAGTTAGTAAGTTTGGTTTTTATTTGTGAGGTAATCTCGATGTCTGTTAGAAGTGAAGGGTTTAATCGCCAATTATATATTTTGGGTTGTTGATTTTGTGTCATAAGGTGGATTGAAATGGGAGCATGATCCGTGAGGGCTATGTTGCCAATTTTGGCTTTTTGTATTAAAGGAATGTCTTGTTGTGTTATGAACAGAAAATCGATTCTTGTGTACCGTTTATGTGGGTTGGAGAAGAAGGTAAAATCTCTTTCAGTTGGATTCAGTAGTCTCCAAGAGTCTATTAGTGATAGTGACCTTAGGGATGTTTTGAGTTTTTTGAGTGTGCGGTACGGGATACTGGATTTACCCGATGATGTGTCTTGGAGAGGGTTTAGGGGTACATTGAAGTCTCCCCCTAGGATTATTCATCCATTTGAGAAGCATTTTAGTTTGTCAATTATTTTCCGGCAAAAGGTGATGTGTGCTTTGTTTGGGAAGTATACGTTTGCTAGAGTTTTGGGGATACCTGACATAGTGCCTTTTAAGAAAAGGTATCTACCCTCTGGATCAGCGAGTGTATGTTCGTCTGGAATGGAGAGTCTTTACTTAATAGGATCGATACTCCCTTTGTCTTTGCGTGGGGGTTGGTGGCATGAAATGTCTTATTGATAAAGTTATTTGTCATTTTTGGAATTTTGGTTCCTTCAAAGTGTGTCTCTTGTAGAAAGATTATTTGGGGGTGGATCTTTTTGAGTTCTTTTAGTATTTTGTGTCTTTTTTCCGGTGTTCCGAGACCGTTGGCATTGTGTGAAACAATCGTGGGGTTTTTCCCTAAATTAGAGTATGCCATGTTCAAAGGGAGAGGGGGTTAGGTTAGAAGGTAGTGAAGTGTAGTGATAAGGGGGATGGGTGCTCTGTTTATCACTATCTCTGCTGTTGGTTGACAACAGTCAGGAAAGTGTTGAAAAAAGGTAGGTTGTAGAGTGTAAAGATGTATGTAAATTCTCTGAAGAGGTTTTTCCTTTTGGGGGGTGAGTGGGAGAATTTCCCGGCGGTAGATGGTGAAAGCGTATGTGTTTATTGTGGAAAGAGGGGGTTGTTGTTTTTGGTGGATTGAAATGTATATGGTGTTGTTAATGGGAGGGTTGCCACACAACCCATATAGATCTTTCATGTTAATTAGCCTGAGTGGGCTGGGTTTTATGAATTAGAATTGTTTGATAGGTCTAAAGAGGTGTTTAGGTTCTTTCTATTATTTACGTGTAATTTATTTTTCAGTATAAGTACCAACATATTTCAAACAAGGTGTGTGAATACAGATATCAAGTTAAAAATAAACTTCAATAACGAATATAATGAAACAAAAAAGGCATAACAAACCGGTTTGTTACCTGTGTGGGAGCCTCGACCCCCCCCCCCCCCTCGGGTTTCAAACATTGAATTGTGAAATTTTGGAATTATTATTAGATGGAGTCTGTATAAAGAATCTCTATAGTGTAGACTCAATCAGATAAGGTGTTGGTTCCCCGAGGTGCGGTTGGCTAGGGCGAGGCCCCCCCACCGGTGTCGTGCTAAATAAAGCAACCAAATCAACAGGAGAATCTGTACGGTTACTATTAACATTAAGTTTAAGCTGTATTGGTCCTTCATGTTGTCTCGGAGCACCATTTAGTGTTGTGTGCCCAAAACTTAGTGAAAAGTCTGTAGTCTCACCTCCCTTGGTTCCTGGCGTTTTGGGTGTTACCTTGTGAAGGGTAAGATCAAGTTATTAACATTGTCACTTAGGTGGGGCCAAAGTCTGTGAGAGGAGAGAAAAGAACAAGGTTATACGAGCATAGGAGATTACTCATTGAGGGGTTTTTCTTCCACTCTTCTTCCCCCTCGATCCATAGCGTTCGACATATTGTCTTATTTAGGTTAAGTTTTATAAAGTAAGTGTTCTTTGATTATGGATTGGGTTGTTACCTGAGTGTTTGTACACAGAGTGGTGGAGAGAAGGGAAGTCTCATTCGGGCTGTAAACAGAATGGTGGGGATAGTCTTGTCATGAAGGTACCCAATAAGAAGAGGTGGACCCGTAATGGATTAGAATCTGTTATCTCTGGTTCTTTGTGATTTGGGAGCTGGAGTGCTAACGTTTTGGCCATCAGTGTATTTTTCTTTCTTGCTTCCTTTAGAATAGGGTGATTTGTGAGGAGAGCTTCTGGGGGAGTGCCCAGGTTGTGGTGTTAGGGTGGGTAAACGAAATTCCTGATACCATTCGGGTAAGTCAATTGTTTCACATTGAATGGCCTCGCAGAAGAAGGGTATGTCATCAGGTGTGCAGAGGAGTACTTGTTTCCCATCAATGGTAATCTGGACAGCAAACGGGAATTTCCACTTGTAGGGAATTTTTTTCTCTTTTAGGATTTCCAGTAGGGGTCTAATCGCTCTCCTATTTTTTAGAGTTATGGATAGATCTTGGTAGAGTTGAATTATGGCTCCGTTGAAGAGGATTTGATCATTTTGTCTGGCTTTCGACAGGATGTCCTCTTTAAGTGGGAAGTTGTTGAGACAGCATATAATGTCCCTGGGGGGAGCAGAGTCTGGACCTTTAGGTCTTAGAGCTCTGTGGGCTCTTTCAAATTCAATGGTTGAATCAATGGGTCTTTCCAGGACATTATTGAATATGGAGGTGAGAACAGGTTTTATTTCCTCTGAGTTTATTGATTCAGGGATGCCTCTAATCCTGATATTCTTCCTCCTCCTCCCTCTGTTATCCAGATCCTCCATTTGCCTGTTTAGGTTTATTAAGTGTAATGAGTGTGTGGTTGTGACCTGTTCCAGTCTCTTGATTGCTCTGTCTCTTTGTTTTCCTGATTTTTCATTTGTTGCCAATTGTTCAGTCAGGACTAATATATCTGCCTTGAGGTCTGTGATTGCAGATAAAAAAGATTTTTTGATGTCTGCTGCTATTTCTGTCATGTCCCCTATTGTTAGGGGTTGGTCATGATTTGCGATAGCTCTGGATGTCCTGTCTGAGTCTGTGGTAGATTCGTCATCAAAGTCCTCATCATCAGTATATTCTTGTGTAGGGTTTTTGGGACCTGGCATGTTTTTGCCCCTCTGTGATTGTCTTTTGAAAATATCTGCAATGTCTGGGCCTGAGGAGCCTGCCAATGATCGTTGGTACCTTGTCTGTGATCCTGGTTGTGGGTTTGTTTTTTGGGGTTTTCCCATTTTATTTAATTTAATTTATCGGGCCCAGCTGTTATTCAGGTTGTGTGGCTTCCCTGAAGCCCAGTTTAAGGGGATGTCATTTTGTTGTTGTAATTAGGTGAAGATGTGTAGTGATTTGATCGTTGTAGGTTCTTTGGGTACTGCAAGTTTTAAAGTCCAGGCTGTGCAGGGTTGCCTTATGTAGTTTTTATAGGCTCCTGGCGGATGAAATAGAGTTCAATTCTAGTGTGTCCTGGGGAGGAGTCTTGGGGATGAGTTATAAGTTTTTCTGAGGTGGTTTGGGTGTTTTAAGATCCCCTTAGTTATTCATAAAGTTGGGTAAGTTGCTGCGGTCAGAGTTGAGAGTCTCATAGAAAAGTTGTGCGTTCAGGACAACAGTTCAAAGGCAGTGTGGGCTGTTCTGTATACTCTAGACCGTGGTTTCAGGCCTATTTAGGCCATATGGTGCGTTTGTGAAGGGGGTTCTGTTGGGTACTTTGGATTCCTCCTTCTGTGGTGTTGTGGAGGCAGAAAAGTCTGTGATGGTGGAATTCTTTGGAGGGGCTCCTTTTTGAGGGGTAAATGTCCTCTGGTTTGGCTTGGCCTGGCCGCTAAGTCCGTGAAGTTCCGGCCATTTCACAGACGGTGCCTGTGGTCTTGTGAGGTCTACTTAGGGCCTGATGAGAGTGGGTTTGCCGCTTCCATGGGTGATATGTAAGCGGGATGTGAGCGGTGCCCTGTAGTTTAGGTCGTTGGCTGGTTGCGGCCTAGTTGAGTGAGAGACCGCGGCCTCGATTTTGGAGTCCCGTCCTCCTCCGTCCCGGTTAAATCGGCCCGTTCAGCTCGATTTTGGGCTTAAAATGTAGGGGGTGGTGAGGGTAGGTGGAAGGTGTTGGATTCAAGCCTCACCTGAGGTGTACTTGCTGAGATGGGTCTGGCTTCTTTTCTGAGTCACCGGCTTTCCTCGAGTGCGTCCGCCGCCGAGAGCTGCAGGCCACGCCCCCAATAATTTCTATTTCTAATAGGTACTATAATACTCTTGGGTCAGAAAACCACCACCCTCCTGAACTATACCAGGTCACATGACCTCAACATGGGGCGGTACCTTGTCAGGGGGGACTGCCTTGGCAAAGTACTTTGTCTCTATAGAATTTGGGGGTCCCTTTACAACTTTTTTGGCATGGAGCTACCTTTAAAATCCATACCAGACCTGAAGGGTCTGGTATGATTCATAAATCAACATCCAACATTCTAGCTATGATAAAAAAATTAGTGATACATGAAATTTACTAACTGTCATAACTGCTCATTGAGTTAAACACCCCCAGAGAGTCGGTACCTGCTGCTCCCCTGAGAGCTGCAATTCAAAGCCATGGGGAGTCTCCATCCCAGCTCAAGACATATTACACAGCCAAGGGGAGGAATCCCACATACTCTAAATTGTTTCTGCATCTGGAAAATGAGTTTAAGGAGGGGGGAGATCAGTATTGAGGGGTCTGTACTGGTAGGGAGGGTTGTCTGTACTGATGGGTCTGTACTCAGGGGAAGGGGTGTCTGTACTGGGGGGTTTGTATTGGGGAAGGGGGTGTCTGTACTGTGGAATATGTGCTGGTGGTAGGGGGTGTCTGTACTAAGGGATCTATACTGGAGAAACATTTCTGCACTGAAGGGGTGTCTGTATGGGGGGGGACTGTAATGAATGG
>BLSH010068877.1:181448-204931 GCA_018402905.1 Glandirana rugosa | reverse complement strand
TATACGCCCACAAGAATCGTGTTTACACAAACGAAAGGTGTGTAATCCACCACTACGGGAACAGTATCCAGATTTTAACCTCACTCCAGATACCCAAATGGATACCACAAGCCACAAACCTAGAAACACCAAACAACTAACCCAATTCCTCCAGACGAACGACCTGTTTGATGTCTGGAGATGCCACCACCCAACGGAAAAGGAATTCACATGCCACTCTATGGCCCACAATTCTTATTCAAGAATTGACCTTTTTCTAGCAGACAAATGGATTCTCCAAAAGATCTCAAGCTCTCATATTGACTCAATAACATGGTCTGACCATGCCCCGATCTCCATTACAGTAGGTCCTATGACAAGGGCATCACCACCTAATGTGTGGAAAGCAAACACATTTGTGCTAAGAACACCCGCATATGCAGACCAAATTCGGGAGGATTTGGAACACTTCTTTTCACACAATGTGGGTACTGTGGAAAAAGCATCCACCTTATGGATGGCTCACAAAGCATTCATGAGGGGGATCCTAATAAAATACAGCTCAATTGCAAACAAGAGGAGGACGCAGTGGATAGACGAGATCTCGAACCGAATTCACTCCTTAGACAACCAAAATAAACTCTCCCCCTCCCCAACTCTAAACCAGCAACTAATTGAATTGAGACAAGAACTCAGGGCCCTCCTATTAGATAAATATGAGAAAAATTTTCGCAAACTGAAAGCCACCCATTATTCTGTGGGAAACAAAGCAGGGAAACGAATGGCATTACGCATTCGTGGACTACGCAGCCAGACTAAAATTCCATTCTTACTATACCCCACCCCCAAGGATAAACTCCTAAACCCCCAGGAGATGGCTGACGCCTTTAGTCACTATTATGAACAGCTATACAATCTTAAAGCAGATCCAACAACCCCTCAACCATCTCCCCAGACCATTCAAAACTTTTTGGAAAAAATCAAACTACCAAAACTTACGCAACCACAATTGGAATCCCTGAATCTACCCTTTACAACTCAAGAAATCGCGCAAGCAATTCAAAAAACACCAACTGGTAAATCCCCTGGACCTGACGGCCTACCAGGGGAATACTACAGACAATTCGAACATTTACTAACACCCCACCTAAGAGATCTCTTTGAAGAAGCTGCGTTCTCCTCTTCATTTCCTAAAGAAATGTTAACTGCTATGATCGTTACCATCCCTAAACCAGGTAAACCGCCCACAACACCTCAAAATTTCAGGCCGATCTCGCTACTCAATGTAGATATAACGCTATATGCTAAAATTATCGCAACAAGGCTTATGAAATATATACCCTCATTGATACACCAAGATCAGTCTGGATTTGTACAAGGGCGCCAATCTTCCGATGCAACTAGGAGATTGATAAATATAACACATTGGGTGAGGACCACAGGAACGCCTTCTCTGCTCCTTTCCCTGGACGCAGAGAAGGCGTTCGACAGAGTCCATTGGGGCTACTTAAAAGCTGTACTGAGCAAGTTCGGCCTAGCGAATCATATTCTTACAGCGATTAGCGCTTTGTACTCTTCGCCTTCTGCCTTTGTACTAGGAGCTGGGATGATTTCTAAATCCTTTAACATCACGAATGGCACACGCCAAGGGTGTCCCCTGTCGCCAATCATTTTTAACCTCACAATGGAACAATTAGCAGCATACATAAGAATGTCATCAGATGTCCGTGGGGTTGAGATTGGCGGGAGGGAACACAAAATCAGCCTTTTTGCTGATGACGTTATCATCATGGCCACAAACCCACATACATCATTAGCAGCAATACAAGATAAACTTAACCAATTTAGCTCTGTCTCATACTACAAAGTCAATTCGACTAAATCCCACATTCTGAACCTGGGTATTAACAGCGTGTCCAAAAACCTACTGATGCAACAATTCCCATACCAATGGTCAGACACACAAATCATGTACCTAGGGATATCACTAACAAACCACCCCAATAACCTCTTCAAAGCAAACTTCATTCCCTTTAAAACAAAATTTATAGAATCCCTTACAAACCTTTCCAGACACGAATTCTCCTGGGCGGGAAGACTGGCAGCCTTTAAAATGCAAACACTCCCCCAACTACTATACCTATTCCGCTCCCTCCCCATACAGATTCCACAAAACTATCTAAACAACCTGCAAATGCTACTAGGTAAATACACATGGAACAACAAAAAGCCAAGGGTCAACAGAAATTGCCTATACAAACACAATATAGCAGGAGGGTCAGGCTTAGTCAACATATCAGACTACTACTCCGCTTCCATCTTAGCGCAACTTAAAGCTTGGTTCCAAGAAGAAAACCCTCCTCTGTGGACACACATAGAAAGCCAAAGCATCCCCACCTCCAACTTAAAAACATGGATACTCAGCTTACATCCACATACACCCTTATCTAAACACCTACCACCACCAGTAATAGCGACCGGTAAAACCTGGCGGAAATTTAGACACATGACTTGGCAAAAGACTCCCACCAGTACCCCAAAGCTCCCAATTAACATAATTCAAGCACTGATCCCAGACTTCCCAAAAACCCCTTGGTTAAATATCATCACCAGACCACTTAACAACCTTCTTATTAATGACAAACTCAAAACATTCCAACAACTACAAGATGACCTTAAACTCACTGAAACGAATAAATTCCAATACCTCCAACTACAACACTGTATAATGAAAAATCCCCACATACTAGAAAAAGCCCCAACAAGGGCTTGGCAATACTACTCCACAGACAACCGTACAATGAAAGGAATAGCCCTATTTTACAAGCTGATTCAAGAAAATATGCATTTCCACCACAACCACACAATATATGAATGGAAAAAGGTACTAAATCACAAATTCACAGCAGAACAGTGGGAAAGCGCCATCCGCTCTATCTACAAAGCAACCACATGCACTGCCCTGCGTGAACTAACCCAAAACTTAATACAACATAGATATCTTACCCCTCACAAAATAGCCACCTTCGATAAAACTGCGTCACCTTCATGTTGGAGACTTTGTGGAGGCATTGGCACATTGTTTCATATAAGATTACTAAGATATGGGCTGAAACTTTTAAAACCATATCTGAAATTACAGGTTCCCTCAAGAATCCCCCCCCAACACTAGGTCTATTCAACCTAAATATAGAACATATTCCCTACAATCTACACAAACCAATCACACACATACTATTAGCAACAAGACAAAATATAACCAAACAATGGAAATCAGCACAAGAACCTCGATTTGCACAGGTACTACAACAAGTACACGAGCACTACACATATGAACTAACTCTATCCACAGATCTGAATACCTACAACAAAACTAACAGACTATGGTTGCCATGGGTGAATTGGTATAAAGGGAAATCCCATCAATAACACCAAACATACGTTGTGACGTCTAAACATCTCCAACACCCTCCCTTCTCCCCTCTTACTTCCAACCTTCCCCCCTATTCTTCTCTCCCCACTCTACCTAATACCTACCTATCATCTTCCAACACACCCCAAGGTTTAATATGGCAAGGAAGCCGGACAGTTATATAGTTTAAAGTTGATATGTTTCTTTTAATGCTAATGGTAACGACTCTAACAACACTTGAACGTGACAATGACCTCCCTAGGCCCAAAATTAAGGTAAACATGGACTAGGGGGAACCCTGTCCTATTTGACCTGATAGGCCACCTCCCTAGACACAGTAAGGTCCCATTAGGGGTGTCGGGGAAAGGTGGCCACCCGGAGAGCCTAGTGATTATCAGATCCACGAGCCATCTAAACAGGAGAGGCCACTTGTCACACTGATATAGTATACTATAGAATATGTCTTTTCCTTTTTTCTTCTTCTTTGTTAAGAATAAGATCGTTATCAATATACATTGCAATAAATGTGGACTGTCATGTAACCTAATGTATACGCACTTACTTAAAATATTTTTTTTTCACTTGGCGGCATGTATATGTTTCCTGAAAAGTTGTACTTGTTCTTCTTTTCCTGCTGAAATTTCAATAAAAACGAATGAAACTAAAATAGTGGGTGTTACAATTTTTTTTTTTCAGAAAGTATTTGGCAGCAATTTTTGAGAAAAAGAAAACACTTTTTTGAATCTTAGTGCACAAAAACTCACTATTTTGCCCAAATTTTTGGTGAAATATAAAAGTTGATCTCATGCCGAGTGCATAGACACCAAACATGACATGCTTTAAAAATAACGCACACCCGCGAAGTGGCGACAAATTATATACATTTTTAAAACCCTTAAAAATCCTTTACAGGTTACCACTTCAGATCTGCAGAGGAAGTCTACTGCTAGAATTACTGCCCTCGATCTGACGTTCGCGTTGATACCTCACATGCATGGTGAAATTGCTGTTTACATTCGACACGAGACTGACGCTTGCGTCCATCTTTGCGCGCGTGCACGGGGCGTAGGGATGCATTTTTTTTTTATTATTCATTTTGCTTTTTTATTTTATTTTTACACTGTCCCTTTCATCTTTTTTTTATCATTTTTATTTTTATCACAGGGATTTTAAATATCCCCTATGATAAAAATAGGTATTATCGCATATTTTTTTTTTTAATTTGTGGTCTACTAAACTCTAGATCTTTCCCCAGCCCTTAAAGCATCTGACCACACCAAAATCGGTGTGATAAAATGCTTCCCCAATTTTCCAATGGCGCTGTTTATATCTGGCGAAACCAAAGTCACAAAATGCTTGTAGCCTCCGGTTTCTTAGGCCATGGGGATGATTGGAGCCATTCTAGTCTTCAATCAGCTCTATGGACAGCTGGCGAAACCACCAGCTGCATTCTCACACTCCCCGGTGGGACAGAATAGCCTGAGAAGACCAGCAACACACTAGTATGTCGCTGGTCCTTGTTGGGCATATATTGTAATGTTCTTTTTTTTCATGAAAAAAAAGAATCAATCGGTGGGTATGCCCACCATTAGAAAACCTCCCTTCATCCTCCCACTTCTAATGGTGGGCATAGCCACTTTTTTTAAAAATATACCGGAGCATAGGGGCAATCCGCCCCAATTTCCACCCACTGCCCCTATGTTCTGGTATATTTGCTCTTTTTTTAACTGTGGTGGTGAAATCACTGCCAACAGCGCTGGAGTCGCTGCTTTATGAATGGTGGGAGCAAACGCTTTTGCTGTCACCATTAATAAATCAGTGCTGCAGCTGAATGGCGTACCTGAAAAGGAATAAACAATAAATAAAACACATTACATAAAAACATTACATAACTGCTAAAAAGAAAAAAATATAAAACACATTAACAATATAACATTACAGGTAAGCATTAACATAAAAATTACATACCTGCAAAGAAAACATGATAAAAACAGTAACAAACAGGTATGCATACAAAATATTAACAATAGAGAGAGAACAGAGAGAGATAAGAGAGATAGAGATAAAAGAAACGTACAACTGTTTTTGTTTTTTTATTTTATATATTTTTAACTTTTTTATTTTTTGTTGTTTTAAATTTTTTAATTTTTTGGGGGGTTTTTTTGGTAGGCCTTTTTTTTTTTTGTAACTAAAAATCGGTTCCAGGTTTGGGTCTCTCAAAATGCAATGGCATCTTTGGAGACCCTATGTCAGTGTGCCTATCGCTGTGTCTGCTGCACCCTACGCTAATAATTCACTAATGTGTGATAGCGTTCAAAACAGTCATTGATGCAGAGACCAGGCTGGTCAGGACAGTTGGAACAATTACTGCGGGTGTCACGCCTGTATCCGCGTCGTCTGCAGACACAACATCTCTTTTAGGGTGCTCTGTGGCCTGGGGTACCACGGAGGACACGTGGAAAGTGCCTCCCATGCAGCCCGCTAACTGCATTCACATTGTGAACAGGGGGTGCAGCACCATCTGGATACAGAAGGGCTGTGACGATCTCTTCCATTAATTTTAGGAAGGATCCTGTCAGTCCTGACGTTCTGTATAAGACATGAGAGTTCAGCAAAGCCAATTGAAAAAAGTATAGAGACACATTTTTTGTACCAGTGTCTCACTTTACGGGCAATTAGGTACGGCGCCAGTAACTGATCATTGAGGTCCACCCCTCCCATATTTAGGTTATATTCGTGGACACAGAGGGGTTTCTCCACAAGACCAGTCGCCGTAGAAATTTGCACTGCCGTATCTGCATGAAGGGAGTCAGAACGAAAACATTCCGATGCTCCCTCCACTTCATTGCGAGCAAATTATTACACTTTGCGCAGGCTCTCTTCCCCCGACTAAGACGGGATTCTACAAGCCATTGGGGGAAGCCCCGGCGATTAGGTCGCACGGTGCCACATGCGTCAATCTGATGATCAAATAAGTGACTAAACAGTGGCACGCTCGTGTAATAATTGTCCACGTACAACTGGTACCCCTTTCCGAATAAGGGTGACACCAAGCTCCACACAATCTCCACACAATCTCCCTATGTAGTCTGGGCATCCTTCCGGCTCTACGTGACTATCATTGCCCTCATAAACCGTGAAACTATCTGTATAGCCTGTGGCCCTGTCACAGAGCTTATACAGTTTGACCCCGTATCTGGCACGCTTACTGGGGACGTACTGCTTGAAAGCAAGACGGCCAGAAAATTTAACCAGGGACTCGTCCACGCACACACCTTGGTTGGGAATAAAAAGTGCGGTGAACTTCTGGTTGAAGTGGTTTATGAGGGGCCGAATTTTGTAGAGCCGGTCAAATTCAGGGTCACCCCATGGACGACTGAGTTCATTATCACTGAAGTGCATGAAGCGCAAAATCTGCTCGTATCGTGCCCTGGACATGCAAGCAGAGAACACGGACATATGGTGAATTGGGTGCATGGACCAATATGACCGCAATTCCATTTTTTTTAGTTATGCCCATGAGGAAGGAAAGGCCCAGAAAGGTCTTAAACTCTGGAACTGTGATTGGTTTCCAGTCTCTGGCAAGTATCAAATGGGGATTATTGGCGATGAATTGACCAGCATATAAATTGCTTTGGTCCACAATAGATCTATAGAGATCGTCCTTGAAATACAGCGAATAAAAATCAATGGCCGTAAAATCAGCTGTATTCACCATGATTCCGGGTTGGGCAGTGAATGGGGGAAGTTGCATCAGTGGGGGGTTGCCAATCAGGGTTTGCAAGCGCGTCAGAAGGGCACTATGGGTTCTGCGGGCCTGTGTTCGTCTTCTTCATGGTTGCGGGGCATTACTCTTGCTAGCCACACCAGCTTGTACTGCACTTATGGGACTCACCACGTCACCACGTGATACTGCAGCGCTGGTTTGTCTACGTCCAGGGGGTACTAGGCCGCTGGTGCTTGCCAGGTCACCAGAACTGGTAGCGGCACTAGTACTGGCTCTCTGCTGCATACGAGAGCCCTACAATTCACGCACATCAGTGACAGCAGAACGGGGTCTGGTACGCCTGGCTCTAGCAGGGACCACAACTCCATCGTCAGAGCTATCTGACAGGGTACCGCTGCTGTCTACAGGTTCATATGCTGAGCCTGAATCTGACACTAAAGCTTCCCCATCGCTCTCATCTGTCAAACTCAGCATATTGTACGCCTATTCGCTAGTGTACGTGCGGCCAGACATTTTGGACTTTTCTAAATTTGAAATGTACACTAGCGTGACTCACAGGCAAAAAAGCGCACCTGGTTGTCAGAGCCTGCTTCAAACGCTACCAAATTCACTGTCAGAATTTGCAGGGATTGGCCTGATCTCTGCGAAGGCTGCAGATATGTGTAAAGTGTTTTGTAAGTGACAGCGATCTATTGATCATGCACTTGGGTGGGCTGGGCTGGGCGGAGGGGCTAAACGCAGGTGCTAGCAGTTATCTGGGCTGATCCCGCTAACGCTAATATATATCTGATCAGATCGCAGATATTGATCTGATCAGATATTACAATAATATCTAGCACCTATCTAATGTGCGTGCGTGCGTCTCAGAGTACCTTGCTAACTGGCCCTGCCTGGCGTTTACACTGACCCTAACGCACACTAAAATCTAACTGGGGTCACAGCCGGGTGATTGGGGGTTAAAACCTATAAAAGGTAAATAAAATAATATACGGCGGGTAATCTGTGACCTGGTGTCAGTGTAGTGTTGTACAACTCACGTTTCTAGATGCTCCTTCTTCCTCGCTGAATCCGAAAAGGGCTTCAGGGAGAAAGTGGAGCTTACTTCCTCTGCCTCTGTTTACATTTCAGAGGCAGAGGAGCCCTATCATTGGCAGGACCGATCGGAAGGGCCAGGCCAAAAATCACTGGCCTGGGCCTGTAGATTGATCGGCCCTGTGTCGAATGGCGCTGTAGCGCCCGCGCCTGGAGCACGCACGCCCACGGCTCATGATCGTGGCCTCCGTCGTATGACGGCGGTTTGTGATATCGAACCACCTTGTCGCCATCAACCTGCGGTTGGCGGTCGGCAAGTGGTTAAATTCACTATTGTATTAGTAGTGCATTGTTATACTTTTGTAGTATACTAGTGATGGTGTGAGTTACTGTAAATACAGACAACCCATTATTATATATCAGTGGTGGCTGGTGCTGTATATTTGGTGGCAAACAAGACATCCTGACGCCACTCCACCCCCCCCCCCCCAGTTGGTCAGTTGGTCGGATGGATGGATCCAAGGGGCATCAGGAGAATGCTGCATACTGAGATATGGGTTTTCTGGTATGACTCCTCTCTGGTAACAGCTCAGTGTTTGCCCCAAAGAAAAGACAGTTCATGTTAACTTAAGTGAAGCATTACATCACCAAGCAGGAGTATAGTCCTTAGCCTAGCTGCGGTTAGGCTGGCATTAAGGCGATATACAAAATAACAGCAGCAACAAAAAGGGATGGCCTCTGGAGGTATTTACACTGCTCCCCCGCTTGCCCGCATAAGCTACCCGCTCTCTGCACTGGCTCCCGCTCATCTGCACTGGCTCCCTGCTCTCCACACCAGCTCCAGCTCCTCTACACCGGCTCCCCACTCATCTGTACTGGCTCCTACTGGTCCGCTCTGTCTCTTCCCACCCATGACAGGCGTTGCTTTTCCTCCTGGTGGGTCCTGAGACCTGTCCTAAGACTCCCTGGCCAATCGAGTCTCAGGACCCACTTCCTGATTGGCCAGGAGGAGAATCAGGAAGACAATAGTGAATATTAATTTGCTATTGTCACACAACTGGGTGGGCTCAGGGCGCAGTGCCCTGCACCCCGAACCCACCCTTTTTTGAAGCCAAGTAGAGCCTCACTGGAATCCATGCATCCGGCGCCCTGCATGTAGATTAGGGGCTGGGCATATGGATTAGGGGGCGGCACCCCTGTGTCCCTAATGGATAGGCCGCCACTGGTACATATTAGAACCAGAGGGCTTGTATACTGACTTAATTTTCATTCCTTACTATATCAAAAGAAAAAAGGTTGGGATATACAATTTAGTTTCCATGCCCTATGCTTTCGGTTCAGCCTGGCAGATTGTTCAGAATCTTTTTCAAAGTTCATGATGGAGATAGAGTATTGAATTTTAATAGCGAATTCTTCCTCCATGGAAATTCAGAATGCTGATTTGAATACAGCCATTAGTATTTGCTGTCAATGGTAAAGGGAAAAACTCTTCTTTAGGGTAAATGAGCAGTTAACCCTAGCAGTGCAGGCACAGCCCCACTGCATGGGATCATTTTTACATTTCCTGCAGTTGAATTTTAAGCTTCACTGGAGTATTGGTTGCACAAGAATGATTCCAGTTCAAGCTTTACTGGAGGACAAGATGAAAATATTTAAATCTCCCTGTTAATTTAAGGCACAGTACCAGTACACTAGTATTTTAACTGCTTGTATTACCCACTGGAGCAGTGTTTACATGGAATTTATTTATTGTTTGTTTGTGTTATTTTGTTTTACCATGCAACTGGAGCAAAATGCAGCACATAATGAAAATATTTTAATTAAGCTGTTTGTTTAAGCACCAGGCCTGTTTTCCCACACAGTGGAAATATTTCAATTCCACTGCTTAGTTAAGCCCCACTGGGGCTTTGTAAATCACATAGTCTTTCAATTTCACTGTGTATTTAGGCACTACTGGGGTAATGTATACTCGCACAATAAAATATTGTAGTTTCAGTATTTAAAGCTCTACTAAAGCAGTGTGGATGGAAATGTGTAGGTTTCATCCACCTGCATAGAAACAGTTAACCTATTCCAAAAAATAAACTATTGAATGAGTATATATATCTAAAGGATTAGGTTATTGACATATAAATAAATAAACAAACATATATATTCAAAATGCTGTACTTAAAGTGATTGTAAACCCTTTTTTTAAAAAAAATAACAAACTCCTTCCGCCGCCGCCCTTTAAGAGCTTCTAAATTCCAAGAGGCGGAAGCGAGCATTTGAGTCATGTGACCACTGTGATTGACTGTCAGCGGTCACATGATCGGAAAGCTCCCAATCACAAGTATGCATCGGGAGCTTTCCTAATATAGAAACTGTTCTTGGTATGGTACCATTAAAGTCCTATTGTGTGCTTTAGGGCTTTTTCTTTATGCAAATGTAATTGTAAAGGAAGAGGTACCAGTAAATCCAAAAACACAGGAGGAGGCATTGTTTTGCTTCTACCCTCAACTTTTATGATTTGCATTTTTTTTTAAAGAAAGGTTAGCAATTGTAGCCTCCATGGTTTAGTACAATTTTTTATTAACTCATGTTGGTTGCCTTGCTAAGTAAAACATTTTGAATGCAAACAAAGCATAATGGTACCTGAAGCTGTCTGTGCTGCTCGTTGCCCAGTCTAACCCTATGGTCCCTTTCAAACTGGGCAGATTACTTTGCTATCAGCAGGGGATCTGTGAGCTGATCCCCTGCCAATCAGAGCAGAGTGGGCAGATGACATATCAGTATCCGCAGAGTGGACACGGGCAGAACTGCTCTGCTCTATGGGCAGCCAGCAGTAAGAGAAGAGCACAGAGTTCTCTACCTTTTTTTTAAGCAGGCCTGATTGGACTCGAAGGTAGGCAGGTGTAAACAGACACAAGTCCATTTACACTTGCCTGTCCACAGGGAATGGACCTTCAGATCAGGTGCCTGAAAAACTGACAGGTGGACCTGATCGAAACGCCCATCTGAAAGAGGTGTGATGGTGAGCGTGTAAGGTCATTTTTCTTGTTAAAGCACATGTGCAGTTGTACAGGCAATATACTATTGTTGTTGATTATATTACCTTAGTATTTTTGCATACCAAGCAAATAGATGGTATGCAATAGGATGGGTTTATGTAGGCAAACAATTCACTGAAATTCCTAGCACGATAAAAAGTGTAGAACTGTAAACCAACCCTTTCTTCAGATAAAATACTATATGGCCCTTGAAACTGTTTGATGCAAGTGTATGGATTTAGAGATGGAAAATATAAGAATAAACTTAGAGTTATGTTAACAGCAATATAAGGTCAAAATATTTATGTATTATGTATTCACAATGCACAAAGAAAGCCCTAAACATAAATATGAATGCTAAAACCACAGAGAGTTTTTAACACTAGATTCTTTTGTTCAGAATCAAGAGAAGCAAATTGAAGTAATAAGGGATCAAATACTTGTAAGTGATCAAGGGAATTAGAGAAGAAAAGATCAAATGTTCTTTTGATAGCTATACACTTTTGAAGAAAGATAATGACGCTTCATGTTACATGTTGCACCATTCCCTAGATGACATATACGAATCATGCTCAACATGCAAATTAAATATTGCATGCTAATTCTTCAAAATTACAAAGGAGCAATTTGCTTGCAAAGCAGTAAAAGTGTACACTATGTCATAGCACTGATAAGTTGAAGTGTCACAGTGAAATATACATAGTTCATCTTTCAGACTGAATTCCTTTTTTGCATGCAGTGTTCTCAATATATACGTGAGTGTATAGCATAAATGTATGATAGGCCAAAACTTTTTTTGAATTTATGGTAAAGTAAGAAAGTATTAAAACCCCTTTCGGTTTTCTTTACTAGGTTTTACTTCTATCTTTGTTCCTACTGAAGTGTTTAACTCTCTATGTTTGTCCTGTGACCATTGTCTCTGGCACAGAACATAAAGGGAAATCCAAATTTCTCCTTACCACTTGTGTTTCTGGGAAAACACAAAAAGTATATGTATAAATATATAGGGGTGTGCGGCTTTCTAGGAGAAACAACTATGTGTTTAAACATGGAGGATTGGGGATGTATTGAGGCTGGGATATATTGAATGAGCTGGTTTTGCTTTCTTTGACCTAGATGTGTGCGGTGAGCAGCCTCTCCTAGTCAGACAGGTGAACAGCAGACGCCTTTGTGACATCCCTATATATTTATACATATATTTTTTTGGATTAAGTAGGGGTTTGCTCCCCTTTAACTCAGAGAAAATTGGTATAGGTTCCTATCATTCAAGTGACTTCAGGCACTCATTACAAACAATACAGGCCGTCTTAAGGACGGCAATATCTTCTCCTCTATGGTCTCACCATCCTCCTATTCATTGAACCTTCTGTGACATTGGAGCCCTATTTATTATTGCCTATATATGCTCTTTGTTTGAAGTGTCTTCCACATGCAGTGTGTTAATTATTGAATTCTCCAGAAGAAGCCATAGCCTGGCGAAACATGTAGAGAAAAAAATGAAATCTACTGCATGGTTATTGTACACATTTACTTCAGTGTTGATGATTAAATGGTTTTAAACTTTTGTAATACATTTCTGAAGATTTTTTATGAAAAAAAACACTTTGGAAAAAATTATTTTTGTCGTTGCACCATCAAAATCCCATTGTTCCTATTCTTGTCTTTTTAATGTCTAATTTAAGGGATTAGGTGCCAATATGCATCAGACACTCTGCTATAAAATTGAATTCATTGGAAGAAACAAGTCAATGATAGTATGGAATCTAAGAAATGGGTGCACATCTGCAAGAATAGACCTGAAACATTTCAGGCCAAGTGGGCAACTTGGATAACATTTATAAACAATAATAAGAACTAGATTTAAGCAAGCGTGTACTTCGCTGTAGGTCAGAAAAAAAGCCAACAGGCTGCATTGTTTCTGTACATTTTCTTTGGATGTTTATTTAGTAAGAATTCTTTAGCTCTCCAGTGTTAGTATTTTAGGGATCATGGTAGCCCCCTCTTTCTTCCTTTTTGGGTTTTGCAGTCTGGAAGCACCGCATACTGCTCTTATCACTATCCCTCAATGTGATGTGATTATGCTACTGCTAGAGTCTTTTGGGCCCTGTGAGGACCCCGACGATGAATCCAGTGGAGAGTGTTTATGTCACAAGGCAGCAATGTGGACACCCAAAAAAGACCCTCCCACTCTGAAGTGAAAAAATAAGATAACTTGAGACTTGATACATTGCATAACTGTGAATTTAGGTAAGTATATGAAGAAATTAAACTTAGCTTTTGTTAATGAATTGGGCAATTACCCGGAGGGGCTGGCTGATGTTGTTTATGGAGGATACTCTAGCAAAGCTTCAGCTTTTAAATGGGTCCTGTCAACAGCTGTAATCTGATTTCAAACTAGACCAGATATGGTTTTATCAATATCCTCAACTACGACATGCATTTCATATATTTCTGGTGACCCTGGTGACTGCTAGGGATTTCTTCTCACTTCCTGATGTGGCTATGGATCAGAAAATTAATGGAAATCTCCTTAATGGAACACAGATGGCAAGAAAACATGACAGGGTTTATAACCCTCTCTTACTCTATTCAAAATGAAATAAAAGTTTTGCCTTCAGCTGTACTTGAACTGCCACTGCAGTTAAACTTGTGCACAGAAGGGTAGGGCCTGCATAACTTGCTCTCAGGAATGCTGCCAGCCTATGAAGGAGACAGAGAGGGGAAAATAAATATAGAGAAGAGAAGGACAGCAGCCCTCTTATGGTGGAGAAGTGCTAGTATCCTTTTTATCTGAAGACTTAGTCCTGTGATAGTAACATAATTTGACTTTGGGGCTATTTAAGATAAATCAGCAATGTAAGAGAGTGTGCAAAGCTAAAGGGAGCTGAGGGTTTACAACTGTTTGTTTGAGTTGGAAGTGTTAGTACAAATGTTTACATGCTGTATGTTAGTACAAATGTGTACACGAGTACAACATTAAATACAGTCCTTATGCAGAACTATGAATGCAGCTTTTTCTATTTTTTTCTTTACTCACAAAGCTGTGCGCCGATGTGTACATGGGCTTTTAGCATAACATACAGCTGTGTTCAAATGCTTAAAAATGTATGCGTTACAGAATTGAACACAGCTATGGATATGTCACCTCCAGGATGCTTGCAACCATTGAAAATCTGCAGCACTGTGTAGCATCCTTTTGCATTACATGTGGTCGCAGGGTGCTTGTGTTGCTGTCCCATTAACTTTAATGGGTCCCATTTGGTGGCAGTACTGCCTGCTAAACACAACCTATGGTATGATTTTCATTATGGCCACAAAGCAAAAGCAACATGTCTGCAGCACATGGACCAGTCCTTACTTTTAATATTTAATTTTAATTTAATAAGAAATGTAAAAATCAATAATAGAGTGCATTTATTTGTTGAAAAAGCCCCCAAAATATTGTAGTGAATATATGCACAGTATTTCAACATTTTGACTAGGCTGCTTTTCAACAGGACCCACGCCAGCAAATTAAAAATCAATAAATCAACATTACAGTGTATTAATTTTGTTTGATAACCCCATCAAATGATTTTAGGGAGTCTGGTGGTGCTGTTCCCCTCTATTTGTGTTTTTTGGAGGGGCCAAAACCTGGTCTGTGTGTTAGTGGAGGTGGAGATGGGATACTGACCTAGAGCGGTGTTCACACACATCTATTGTAGGGAGTCTATGCATGATATTTAATTATTATTGCAAGCCCCTCTTTTGAACACTAGCCACCTTTTCAAAATAAAATAAACAACATTAGAGATTACTAATTTTGCTGGAAAAAGACCCCAAAATGATGTAGTGAATACATGCACAGTACTTTTACTAGGCTGCATTTTCAACAGGACCCACAACAGCCATTTTTAAATCAATGAATCACAATTAGAGTATTTAGTTTGCTGAAAAATTCCCCCATTTTTGGGAAAAAAGTGTTAAACAATTTGTTTGGGTACAATGTTGCATGACCACGCAATTGTAATTCAAAATGCAACAGCACTGAAAGCTGAAAATTGGCCTGGGCAAGAAGGGGGTGAAAATGCCCTGTATTGAAATGATTAAACACCTTGACTAAGGTCCGCTTTTAACAGAACCCACATAATGTTTAAAATTAAAAAATGACAGTGTATATATTATTTTGCTAAAAAACGACCCTAAAATATTATAGTGTGTACAAGCTCAATATTTAAGCATTCTCACTGGGTCATGTTTTCAACAGGGCCTACAGCAGCCATTTTCAAACCAGGAAATAAACATTAGGGTATATTTATTTTGATTAAAATAGCCCACTTTTCGGGGGGGGCGTGGTCTGGATGTCGAGGGAGATGGCGGCTTGAATCCTTAGCTCCGCTGCTTCGCGTTCCCTCCTGAGCTTCAATCGAGCACTAGGTACTTGAAAATGGGCTAGACACAAGGGGAACATTCCCCCACCCGCTCTCGCTCACCCAGGGCGCACTCTTCCGAGGCGGACGCCTCCATTGCGGAGATATTCCGTGCCAGATCCCGGGAGAAGAGGCCGGAAGCACAGGCCTCAGGAGAGCCAGCACGACATGTGAGCCGCAGCCCTGAAAGACGAGAGAACACAGGCGCCTCACACAAGCTGCAAAGATCAGAAGACCAAACTCATCAACCGGTCAGTATTGCAGACCTACATGCTATTGCTAAAGATATTAAGGCTACGTTTACAGCCGTAATAGCAGACTTAAGGAGTGACTTTCATAACATGGTGGCCAGAATAGAGGAAATTGAAGACACTACCTCACGCCATGACAATGACATACACAGTGCCAGGCAAAACATAGACTCACATACCCTGCACCTGCGGGACATGCAACGCCATTTAGAAGACCTGGAAAATCGCAGTCGCAGGCACAATGTCAGAATCAGAAACCTGCCTGAATCATTTGACAATGATCATTTACTCCCCTCATTACTGGCCATTTTCAATGATCTCCTAGGCAGACCCCTAGAAACTCCAGTGGAAATGGAAAGATACCATAGAGCCCTGAAACCTAGGGGCAGAGATAATGAACCACCCAGAGATATAATATGCAATATAGTAAACTTCCAACTAAAAGAAGAAATCCTGCGTAATGCCAGACTCAGAAATCGCATAATATACCAGGGCCATGAAATAAAGCTCTTCCAGGATCTCTCCCAGCTAACTTTACAGCAACACAGAGATATTTGCCCCCTCCTAGACGTCCTGAGGGAAAGAAATATAGCATATAGATGGAAATTCCCCTTCTGCCTCTCCGCTGGACCTCCCAACCGCCCAGCCCTCCTGAAAGTGCCAGAAGACCTATTAACCTTCTGTGACAAGCTCAATATTCCTCACATTGACTTACCAAACTGGTATTCGGACCTGCGCCCCACTTACCAGGACCACTCCAGGGAGGAACCTATGGAACTGCCATTATATGACGATGCCCACCCGCATAGTGGCCAGCCAGATTCTCTCCTCCGCCAATAAATAGATGCTCCTCCAGAGAAGGAAGCCTCACTTCTTCCCCAGCTCATCGCAAACCAAGAAAAGACTAGATCTGATAGCAACAACCCCATTCAAGCTATCTTCCTTACCTGATCTATGTGCATTATACGCCCTCACCTTTTGTTACTGACCCGGGTACGTCTACCTGTCTGGTTTCACTTCTCATATAACATACCATTTTTGAAGGTCAGTAATCCTCTTGCATTTACTCATTAACACCTTCTTACTTCTTGGTACAACTATAACTTATCCTGCATAGCAAGTCCTAATCACATGGATCCCGCTCTGTGAACAGAACGGCAAAATGCTCACTTAAACTATGCCCCTGAAACATCTCATAAGCGTCTGCAAGACAACCCTCGCCACACCCAGAACATCTCATGCTGTCCAAAGTATTGCACCACTTTAGACAACGTATATGCTGATGCATAGCCAACCCGGGTAGCAAGAACACATCCCGGCCCACGACAGCACAAGGAACTTTGTTATCTGTATAAGATGAACCGCTCAAACTGTCGTTACAGCCAGAAATTACTATCTAAAATGGAAGATACCATCTTCCTTTAACTCGTTAAGCAGGGCTACCTCTAGAGGACTCATGTAACATGTTTTATCTTACTGCCTGCCCTAAATGACCATTTGTTTTCTTGTTCAATTTTTATACTTACAGCTTTTTTTTTCTTTCTTTAACTACACCACTCGATATAATACGAGCCATGCGGGTGCATTCCTTCTTGGGGATTCTGACTTACCATCAGAGCCATTTCATCACACCAATTGGTACCACACGCCGCTCACACTAAGGTAAGAAATTATAATCTCGCACTTCCACCTATTTTTACCACACATGGAAAGGACTTCACCCGCATGGATAAGGTAAAAACATGTATCGGTAACATAGTTATATGCTATTCAATGTATATATACCATCCGAATGGAGCCGGGGTCATGGGCCAGCCTCCCCTAAACATGGGAATAACTTAGCCTGAGCATGAAATCGCTTGCTATCAAATTAACCTAGATCTACACCCAACACACAAAAAAAATAACTAAATCTACCAAAATGGCACCTGAATCTTACCTACAGTTTCAACTCATTTGCCCTTATACATACAACAAATTAAATAAGCTCAATTTCTCAAACTATACCTTAGCACCCCTATACAAATTACACGACCTGGTGCAGTACAGGGCCCAAGCTAGCTATGTGCTAGTCTTGACAACATTTCTTTCAAACCCTAACATAGATTTTGTAAGCTTACGCTCAAACACCCATTCGAGGCTGGCGCATCTCCTGACTCCATATGAAGATCCTATTAGTATCTCACACATACAACAGACCCGTTCTGGAAATATTCATACACTAACCTGCACTCCCAATATACCAAGAGTAAACATAGATGGCTGCATGGATTGAATGCATTTACAACCCATAACCACTCAAACTGTTTACTATTGCTCACACGGGTATCTTGATAGTCTCAGTAAGATGTATGACTTTGTATACCCCCCCTTTTTACGCCAATAAACACGCTTTTCACGCCTCTCCTCACATCCCATCCCCCTAAAAGAAAAAGATCCAAGAAAGAGAAAAACAAGCAAACACAGGGAGAGGGGAAAAAGATCCAGTGTGATAAACACTTTCCACGTCTAAGTCCGCCATCATCAGCCTCTGTCGCCCAACTACATATAGGACACCTCTAATCACACATCCCTAGTTTAAACTCATCCATGTATGGGACATCGATGCAGCAGAACCCCCGATTACCCATCTTTGGTTATTTTTTCCTTAAGACGGCTAACTCTTACCGTCATAATCCTTGACCCATCCTCTCCCCAACGCAGCCTGAGATCCCTCTCAGCTAATACTAACCGACACACAGCACATATACTGGGTTAAGCTGGTCTTCCCTAGTAGTCGGTACCCCTTACCCCTTCTCCTGATCCCTCTCCTTAACTCCCCACCCACCCCCCTCTACCCCTTACTTGTCAGCTATCCTCTCTAACTCCTTTCTTGCCCCCCTCCCATGCTATTATCACCTCTCCATTTCTACTCTACCGCGTCTGCGCCTCCCCCCTCTCTTAATACCTCATACTAAGCAACACCCCTCAACATGCAAACTCTTTAACTGATTTCGCTAAATACAAAAAGGCCTCAACACCCCAGAAAAAAGAAATAAACTACTACTACATATGAAGCACCTAAAAGCAGATATAATCCTCCTCCAGGAAACCCATTTCAGATCTGACACAATTCCCAAACTCACGAACAAAGACTTCCCAACAATCTTCCATGCGACAAACAAACTAGCCAAAACTAAGGGAGTAGCGACCTTACTCTCAAAAAATATACCATTAGAGGTAACTAACTCATTGTGCGATGAGGATGGTCGTTACATCTTTCTCAAAGGTACATTATGGAATAAGCTGGTCACCATAGCCAACATCTATAGCCCAAACCATGCACAAATAACATTCTTCAGGAATACTATGACAGAACTCATTGCATTTCAAAAAGGTATTCTAATCTTGGGCGGCGACTTTAACATTGCATTGAACCCCATGGAAGACACCTCCACTGGCACCTCCTCAGTACCTCTCAAAGCCCTAAAACAAATTAAGAAACAAATGCACAACGCTTTATTACACGACACATGGCGCTCTCAACACCCCTCCACTAAAGACTACACGTTTTACTCTATACCCCACAACAGGTACTCCAGAATCAATTATTTCTGGCTTTCTCAAAAAGATCTCCACCTCCTCACCAAAGCCACAATTGAACCCTCGTGCATATCGGATCATCACCCGATCACCCTAACGCTCTCATTTCCAGAAATTCCCCCACCTTCCAAAACTTGGAGACTGGACACCTCCATTATCACTGACCCAGCATACAATATGACAGTCCACAACAACATGAATGAATTCTTTATAAACAATGACACTCCTGATGTAAACCCGATCACACAATGGGAAGCCCACAAATGCGTGATCAGGAGTCTCCTCATTTCTAAATCTGCGCTACGAAAAAAGAATAAGCAGGCAAAAATGAACACTCTCCTACAAAAAATAAGACAACTGGAACACACACATAAAAAACAACAGCTATTAGCTCTATGTCGGAGCTCACCGAAACAAGAACATTGCTCACAGAAGAATTAGGACTCAAAATCAAAAGAAAATTTATCTTAACCCAAAAGTTATTTTATGAACACAACAATAAAAGTGGCAAATATCTGGCCAAAGCACTACAAGATAAAAGAGCAAAAACCACAATTAGACAGATACGCACGCAAAATGGAACACTAACCTCCACAAATGAAGGGATTGCAAAACAATTTGCAAACTACTATGCAGGCTTATACCACCTTTCACCAGAACCCAGACCGACCGGTCTTGAGGGTACCAGAAATTCTATCATTAAGGAGTTCCTCCAACAATACACGCAACACACAATAACAAAAGAAAAGGTGGATGACATTGATGGCCCCCTAACAGAAAAAGAATTCCAAGTAGCTCTAAAACAGATGAAACCAGGCAAAAGCCCAGGTCTCGATGGATTCTCTACGGCTTATTACAAATCCTTCTCAGAAATACTCGCTAAACCATTTATCAAAGCCTTCAACATGATGACCGCTACGAACGCTCCCCCCCATAGCCTTCTAGAAGCACACATCTCTATTATATCCAAGCCAGATAAAGACCCATCACAAACAGCCAGCTATCGCCCAATTTCTCTCCTGAATACTGACCTTAAAATTTATGCAAAAATTCTTGCTAATAGGATCATCCCACTTATTCCAGGCCTAATTCACAAAGATCAGGTCGGATTCATCCCAGGCCGTGAGGCAAGAGATAACACCATAAAAACCATTAACATACAACATTGGCTTTCCAAAAATAAAACCCCAGGATTTCTACTCTCATTAGATGCTGAAAAGGCGTTTGATAGGTTGGCATGGGACTACTTAGAGGCAACTCTCTTTGCCCTGGGTCTCGGCCCAAGGCTAATATCATATATCATGGCCCTATACCACAGCCCATCAGCCAAAGAGAAAGCCAACGGCCTCCTATCAAACGCCTTTTCCATCCGCAATGGCACCCTCCAAGGCTGCCCTCTCTCCCCCATACTTTTTATTCTCACCTTAGAACCATTTCTCCAAAAGCTAAGAAACAATAAGGACATAAAAGGAATCCAAATCGCAGAACATCGCTACAAAATTGCAGAATTCGCTGACGACATCTTACTTTTTCTTTCAGACCCCCTCACATCCCTACCCAATGTCCTAAAAGACTTCAGTGAGTTCCAATATATTGCACACTTCAAAATAAATCTATCCAAATCCGAAGCTCTAAATATCTCTCTCCCAACGAATTTGGTGGAGCTATGTGAATCCAATTTTCCTTTCTCGTGGCAAAAAGACGCCATTAAATACCTGGGAATATATATTACTTCATCGCCATCCAACCTTTTTAACAAAAATTTCCTACCTCTGTTACAGAACATCAAAAAAGATATTTCTAGATGGCACAAACCACACTTTTCCTGGTTTGGCCGTGCAGCCATTATAAAAATGAATGTTCTTCCCCGTCTTTTATACCTCTTCCAAACGACCCCTATCGGAGCTTTCCGATGTGTCCTGGCATCGCAGAGCATGCATCACAGATAGAAGGAGCCAGGCATCGGCTGGTGAGGCTTCCTCCATCCCTCACAGAGCCCAGTGTAGGAGTTGGAGAGGGAGTGCCCAGGGTTAGGCGTGCCAGCGGCTGCTGATGTCATCAGCGGGCACCTGCTGGGCTCTGGGGCTGGCAACTGCACCGTGGAGCCTGCTGAGGGGAGAGCGATAGCATGCCTTGGTGTACAGAGCCAGTCTGAAGGGGTGCTCAGTGGCTTGGCTATGAAGAGGATGAACTCCCGCACGCTTCACAGGGATCCAGATCTGTGGCTGGATGTCCTAAGGGACAGAGGTAGCCAGGTAAGCCTCTGTTTCATGTCCTCTTTCTTGTTCTCAGTTTCTCTCTCTGTTCAAGGGGGCTCCAGGAGCTTAGTTGACAGCTCAGCAGGGATCGCGGCAATGGGGGATTGGCTAGAGTTTTGGGGCAGTGTTGGGTCCTTGGTCCTCACTCACTTCTTTAGTGTGGTCCCTGGCACGGATAGTGTCATATACACCCTGTTAGCAGGTCTTAGGAAGGTGCTGACACACTGTGAAGCTGGGGTGATGTCTGGGGCTTCTTCCTCTCCGGTAGCTGCGTGGTCCGCAGCACAAGCTGCCACCTCCAGTGTCAGTGGCCAGGGTTCAGGGTTCCATCTGAGGCCTCAGCTCGCACTCTTGGTGCATGTGCGGGACTGTTGGATTCTTCCGGTCAATGGCTGGCGGCATCTGCGTTAACTACGACCGGTAAGGCTTCGGACAACAAAGTGGCTGACAAAGGAGTCACCGGGGTTAATGGGGTATGTCTGGCAAATGCTGCAAAAATGTATGTGTGTTTTGAAAGGCCTTTGGGTGCATATCTAAAACCAGAAATGATGGAGCGTATATGGAAGGGTGAGTATGTGAAATTTTTTTCTTTGTTGCCCTTGGAGAAATTTAACTTTAAAGTTAAACCAGATAAAAGGAGGAACAAAAAAAGAACAGAAAAAAAACAAAGCAAAAAAATAGGTTGATTTCCCGTACGTTCTCAAACTGGTTGCAGGTGTATGCAATTTTAGCTAGTGTCATTGGGGAAAAGGCCCCTGATAATTGCTCCCCCCTTTGTTTTTTTTTAGTTATCTGGGCTCATTCAGCAAAGTCCAGCGAGTCTGTGGTGGGGTTGCTTGGTTTCGCTATGACAAGCAATTTCCTGCCTTCCTTACAGTGGGACCACAAAAACATCAGTGTCTGGATGAAACTGATGTCATCTCTACAGAGTTTGGTTCCTCCCTTTCAGGGTGGAGTCGAGGGTGTGGCAGCCTCTTCACAACTGGCTGCAAATCACAGGGGGTTATGTTGACAATTCAATGCCGGATCTTCCAAGTTTGGTACTGCATGCTGTTTTCGTCATGACTGTCCAGGGTGTGGTGTCTCAAGCGCTGTTCAGATGCTTCAAGCAAGGAAAAGGAAAAGGTTGCGAAGCTGGAAAGAGGGAAGACACCAATGAAGGTGAAAAGATGGTGCCTTTCCTAAAGCGTTATCCTAACAGGGAGGCAGCTTGTGTGTTGCAGCTGGGTTTCGCGTAGTATTTTTCTGATACCCCGCCAGTTGCTGTTTGTCCCTCCTGTGGCAGATAACGTGCAGTCATCTCATTTACAGCCAGTGGTCGTTTTCAGGAAAACTTTTCATAGAAGTTGGTTTGGGTTGCATGGCTGGATTTTTTGATTCACTGCCAGTATTTCCCCTTTGGGTATTATTTCCAAAAAAGAAACCAAATAAGTTACGCCTTATTCATCACTTGTCACATCCTAAAGGGAGTTCAGTGAATGATGCCATTGATCCGGAGCTTTACACTGTGTCCTTTACTTCTTTTGATATGGCAGTGTCGTGGGTTCGTAGGTATGGTAAAAGGTTTGTTGTTGGCCAAGACTGATATTGAGGCGGCCTTTTGATTGTTCCTGGTTAGTGTTGAGCGAACCCGGACTGTAACGTTCGGGTCCGTACCAAACTTTTGGGTGTCCGGGGCACGGACCCGGACATTTCAAAAATCGTTCGGGTTCGGTCCGGGGTTCTGCTATTTTACTCCACGTGTTGAGAAGCGCTTCGGGGCCTGTGGGTTTTCAAACCATGCCTGGGCTTGCAATGTCAGGCC